>CAXHSM010000002.1:3272277-3471587 GCA_964019185.1 Maratus speculifer
GTTTTCCTTTATTTTTTTTCATTAAATAAAAACAGAAAGCGCGGGATAAGGCTAATATAAATATTTGTTAATATGCAACTTGTAATTTAACTAATGGTAACAATTTAACAGTAACTAAGTAGCAGATAAAGATGATTAGATGACAGGGGGATGTTTCCGGAGGTGAGATATGAAACAGTATACATGAAACTTGCAATAATATTTCGCAGTATTCGAGATTAATAAGGCATGATCTAATTCTCTTCGCATCAGAATTTTAAAAACAGGGCTGAAACAGGATTTTTTTTAACCCCTTTGAAGGGCAAGCAATAGTGCCTCTGTAATATTGACTCGCCAGAAAAATCGAAACATACTGTTTTGAATTAAGAAGAAGCAACTTTTCCACCATTTGCTGCCAAAGCTAAAAATATGAAATTTCGCAAAAAGTTTCTGGTGGGAATCTTGTTTAAATTAGGTGGAATAAAATGTTTCTAACTGCCCTTTAAAGGGTTAAAAAATGAAATTTGTAGTATATTTCTCTTGCACATGTTGTTCATAAATATTTAAAATATACAAAAAGAGAATAAATTACAATACATTAGCAGCTCGGGGACATTTTGGAAGAATTATTGACATTTTTACCGGTTATTATGAAATTTAAATGTTAATTACATCCAATGTTTGGGAAAAATATTAAGCATTAATTTACTCTCTCAAAAATTCTTGACGATTGCTTGTATTTTTACAAACGTACAATCGTTTTAAACATTATTGAAAATAATATTTAATAATATAGCATTTAATTTTTAGTTCAAAAATTTTTTTTAACTAATCTTAAAATGCCGTTAATTTATCGGATGTTATTTAAGAAAATTTTAATGTATTACCATAGGACATTAAAACTAATAATTTATATGATGTAATTAAATATTATTACTATTTTATGGAATATACCGAAGAATCATGATTCGAATTCGTTGTCAGACATGCCTTTACAATGTAATTTAAATAAAATTTCCTAACATTTACAAAAGACATTAACGAGAAATAAAATGCTCAAAAAATACATTTTATTACTCTTTACGAGCTAAAAAGATATTATCGTTCTAAGCTTTTATATTTATTGATTGTCGTACTGTGGCTTTTTAAAATGTTGGATTAAAGAAAAGTAATAAAAACACTAGAATACCATAAAAATTAGCTGGAAAAAATAAATGTCATAGTGATTTTATTATTTAACCCCTTCGAGACGGAAGCCTTTTACGAAAATTTTAATGCGTTGTCACCGGTTTTTTTAATCACAAATATATACCTTATTAAATCGAGAAAACGCTTCGATTAAATAAGTCAAATTTTAAGTAAGATTTTATGGGTGGGGATAAACACGGATTCTTAATCCTTTTTGCTGCACGTATAGGTGCCGCTTGTCCCCAAGGGATTAACCCATTAATACCTGAATTATTTTCTTCGGCTTTCTGCTCTTTAAAGGCAAAATTTAAATTTTGCCTTTTCCCAGCTCTTTTAAAGCTAGAATAATTTATCTTAAAATATCGAGGAATTTGTCTCGAGAAAGAAAGTATTTATTTATCTTCCTTTTTACTGATGTGAAAAGCGCTTACTTGATTTTTTTTAAACTGTCCCAAAAATGGGACGCTAGGCACTAATTAGGACGAGCAAAGCGAATCCTCTACTAGGCCACTCAAATGACATTTTGTCGTACACTTTACAAAAAAAACTATACAGTATTTTGACTTGAAATTAAACACAAATATAAATTATGATCTGTAGATTTGCCGAATATTATTTTTTTTACAGAAATACTTTTCAAAAAATTATTATTTTAATTAATTTATTTTACATGTTTTTCCATTACGAACGCATTTTTTCAAATAAAAAGTGAAACACGTACGTTTTCAGAAGAAAAACTTAAATCATGGGATCAGTAATTATAGCTAGAATCATCATTAAATAAATAAATAAATGAAATATATTTTCATTATTCTGATAAAGTATCTCAAAAACTGCTTTCAGATTTTCAAACTATGCTCATTCCTTTTAGTTTCATGATTTCTTTTATGAAATTTATAAAATACTTTTTTTTAGAAAAACTGTAGAATATTTTTAATGAATTAAAATTTGTGAAAATTCTCTCATTAACATTCAATTATAAAAGTATTTTTCTGTGTTAGGAATTCAAATACACAATTCATTCTTATTTTGTGAAATCATTTAAGCAGACGATATTTATGAATTTTAAAAGAATTACATTATGTTTTTTTGAAGTGGCAATAAAAGAATTGTAAACAAATAAAATTAATTAATATTTTGTATAATTCTACTTCGAAAATACTTTTATTTATACCAGTCTTATATCATAAATAAACAATCTCAGGAAATTCTTAGTTATTTGATTGAAATACATTTTAAAATTAAAATGCGCCGAAACATAAAATTACATTTTTGCTTAATAAAGATGCAAAAGTAATTTTAAAAATATATTATTACTTTGAAATATTTATCTTATAGCATAATACTTCGCGAATCCAAACAAAGCATGGCTTTTGCTAGTGGGTAAATTCAAACATGTATTAATGTTAATCTAAATATTTATAGTTTGCGCAGATTCTATTTTCATACTTTGTTGCTAGGTAGCAGCTAGATATTTGAATATATTATTTTTCTCAACCTATGTAGTACACTTACAAATTTGCGGCAAACTGCGCATAGAAAACAGTTACATAACTGTGATGTAACTGTATGCATAACCGCTTGTCTGATTTTCCGTACGTCCTATGGGCAATGTGTTTTTTTTCAATCATGATTTATTACTCTCACCAGGTAAATTTTTAATGTAAATTTTGTAATGATGGATCCGAGCAAAAATTAGGCAAAAATTTCTGTTTTGAAAAACCGGCAATAAAATATTAAAAATTCTGTAAAGTATATGAGAAAAATAGACTTTATTTGAAAGTTTTTGTTTCAAAAAAATTGGTTAGTTAAGTGGCTAATTCATTAATATCCGTATCATGTGCAAAATAGAGTTAATGATATAAGAAATCTGGCGGATTTTTTATTCAGAAATACTGAATTTAAGTCAGAAATTTTACAAAACCATTTACTCCACTGTTCTTTACAACAAAAAGACAAAACTATTAAGACCTAGTCGTGAGAATTTGCAATGTTAACACGTTGACTGTCAACTCTTAGTTTGCGTTGTTTTCTAGGACGACGACTATGGAGTTATTTCGTACTGTGTTTACTTGCCATTGTTGTCCAGCTACGATTAAACTCGCAATATATCAGTGCTAATATCGATAGATGGCTTCTGGGCAAAGAATAAAAAATCAATGCTGGCTTTTATGAACAGAAAACTTATTAAAAAAGCAACAACAACTATAATTACCAACTACAAGATAATTCGCAAGCCCCCCCCCCCAAAAAAAAAACATTTTTTATATTTTTTAATGATACCTATGGTCTAGAATTAGAGTTCTTAATGAGATAATGGGGTAAAATCAAATTGTCATTTTTGGCCAGATTAAAATTAGGTATACCAGACCGAGCACAGTGTGACCGAAAAGGTTAACAGGACAAGCATTTTTCAAATATGTAGTTATCGAAAGTTATCCATTTTAGGTTATTGAAACTTTTAAAAGCTTGGTATTTTAAAAAAAATGGTTCTGCTAGTTCAATGATTAAATATACTTATCGGCAGTCTACGGCATGAAGGCTGAACGGCGTCCTCTAAACTGTGTCATAAAATGTTCTGCGTCATAAAATGCTGTAAAAATTGCTTGAAGGTAAGTCGCAGTAACATAATTAGTCACATCGTCCATAGTTTGAGCTACATTATGAAATATGCATAGTTTAGTTCTGTCTTGTATATATTCAGTGTAAATTTTATTGACTTCTCAAGATCAAGGTAAGTAACTATGATAACACCGCATTTGGGTGACTCATAGATTTTTTACCACCCTAGTTACGATCCGGTGAAAGCTTTGTTCTTTGTTCGGTTATATCACTCGGGAAAAACACGATTAAAGGCTAGTGGATGTAGTGCCATGATAATGAAAGAATGAAAGGAGAGAGACGAATGTCCTTGAGAAGCCAATTGAAATAACAGAGAGTTCAGAAGCTGTTGTTAGCAGTTTCATCACTTATGCTACAATGAACTTTATTTTAAAAGAAATGCAAGATTCTCAAAACTTGCAAATCTGTCCTCAATTTTTATATTGAAATTAAGACTTGAGACAGGATTTTTTTAAATTCATTTTTACTTTAAACCAGTGGTTTCGAACGTGGGGCATAAGCCCCACAGTAGGCAATATAACTTTTCAGAGAGGCATTTTCAGACTTTTTATCAAGAAACTTTGAGTACATATATATATATCTTTCATTTGAAAGTACCTTCGTCGTTTACAAACAGAAATCTATGAAAAAGTTTTAAAATAAATGAATAAAAATAAAATTAATTATCGTTCCTATCTAAAATTTCAAAATACATTGACACCGGAATAATTATGTTTTTTTTTTATTTTAGTAATTATAATTAAAAATTCAATTTTTCTGATTTCAGTATTGTTTTCGTAGAAACACATCTTTTTTCTTACCATTATTGGAAAAAAAATTCTATTATCTTTGCAGATAACAACATTTAATTAATTTTTGGACATATTTCATTTTAAAAATAATTTGAATTATTTAAATGATGGCGACATCATGACTTTTAGAGGTGCTTAGGTGAGGCGCGACCAAAAATGGTTGGAAACCACTGTATTTAACTGCTTTCCAGATTCTGCTGCCAGATTGTACGGTTTTTCCCTACCATAAAAATTTCATAGAAAATTTTATTTAGAATAATCGCCAAATTTAACAATTTTCAACGATGAAACAAGACAAAAATTTCTCTTTAATTTTAGTGGTGGGAAAAAATCTTGTTGACATCTATGCTGATTTGACCGTAGGTGATAGGGGGAATGCATTTTTGCCAATTATGATTTGTACGTACCACGTACGAGGATCCATATTCCAATCATGATTTATTATTCTCATCAGTAAATTTTTATTGTAAACTTTGCATTTTTTAATCCGAACAATTTTCTGATTATATTACGCAAAAAATTCTATTTTGAAAACCGGTGAAAAAAGATTGAAAATTCTGCAAAAGACATGAAAAAGTAAACAATATTTTAAAGTTTTGTTCAAAAATACTGATCTATAAAGTGGTTAAGGCCCCACACTAGTAACAGAAAAAGACCCGAATGATAAAGTAAAGACTATGGGAGCATTCTTTTCAAATATCTCGCTCAAATTTTAATATTTTTACGCTTTTTTTGTGCATAGGATAGCCGAGGACGGTCTACAATCGGCATAGTTTTTACTTTTCCGATTTTGCTTATGTATTTTAATATTATCATAGTTTCAATTTAAGAACCAGTTTAAACCGGTTTTGAAATTTAAAATATTTTTTAATCCAAAACCAAAATTAAATAAGTTAAAACTAGGCCGGTTGTGGATCGTCCTCAGCTATATTATGAAAAAAAAAATCAGTTAAAAGTATTAAAATTGGAGCGAGATATTTGAAAAGAACGCTCCCAAAGACTTTACATTATCATCCTGGTGTTTTTTGTGACTAGTGTTGCGCCTTAAGAAAACATGAAAAGCCTGTCATTAAATAAATTTGAAAGTACTTTTTCCATTTTCTGGTAAGAATCCGAATTTCTAAAATGAAAGTGAAGATCAAACTGGAAACCCTCGTTCTTACATTATTACCGATAAGAAGTTTTCTATTTAATTTTTAAAGCGCAAAATTCGTAACAATATTCTTTATTAACCCTTTAATGGTCGTATTAAATTACGTTTTAAAGAGTCAAATTCGTTACTGCCACCAGTTTTTTGAAAAAAAAAATATCCATCGTATTTAATGAGAAGTAAAATGAAGCAATGACACAATTTTATAAAACTGGCGGGAATCAAATAATTCTGAATAAAACCCGTGAAGCTTGCAGCCCGTGAATGTCTCGGGCGCGAAGATTAAGTGGTTAATAGAATTTGTAATATTTTTCTAAAATTAAAGTAATCAAAAAGTGTAAAAAAACATTGATTTAAAAATAGTACAAACTATGTAAAAAAAAAAAAAAAAAAAAAAAAAAAAAAAAAAAAAAAAAAAAATCAAAAACCTTCGTGTTAGTAGAGTTCCAGATTTCTTTTGTGACATAAATACTTCCTCTGAAAATTGAAACGTAGCTATTTCAGCTCCTTCAGGACGAAATTTTCCCTCTTACATTAAGATAATTATCTGCCGAAGTATCCCAAATCGTTCCCCGTTATCTACAAGATTATTTATTAGAGTGAGAGTTGTGCATATTATGTAGAGTTGAACACAACTCCTCTACCCCCAATGACTTCTTTCTCATACATATAACCTCTTGTCGTAATATAGCTTTGTGTATGGTCAGATAACGTACGAGATTGAAACTCGAAGATAATAAGAAACTGGCTACAAGGTATTCTTGGATGATAAAGTCTATACAAAGGAAAGGAATATTGTATGAATTATTATACGAGGAAGTTTCATCTCCTTGTAGTTGTCATTTGTTATAGCGCCGTGAAATTCTCATTATCAGAAATGATATACTTGTGCTTCGAGACACAAATGCATAGTAATAAAAAGCACACAAATATGTTTTCCTTAAGATTAGAAATATATAATTCATCATACATTATCTTTCATATGGTACTTTTTTTACTTTTCAGTCACATTTGTATCTCTTTTAAAAAATATTTTTAATAATTATTTATTACTAATCACCATCTATTATAATATATTTCTTAATTTTTCCAGTCCGGTTATTTTCACAAATTTTATTCGATTGTCACAACTTCTTAAAGATAAGTTACATTGAATCATCTAATTTTGGAAATACGCTAATAAAATACATAAGCAAATTTTGATATTTGTACCGAATCGAATTTGAGGATGGGTCACAAAGCGTTAAAATAACTGTTTATTAATCATAAATATAAACATTTCTTTAATTATTGTTATTATTAGCAGGAGTGCCGGGACTGAGCGTCAGATGACCTATTGTCACCACTAAATTTTATTAGCATTTTTTAATTTTATAAACATCGTCATTGGGCAAAGAACACTAAATATTTAATGAAGAGCTTGTGCTCAGTTGATCATCCCTTATTATTAGTGTTATTTTACCTTATATATCTTTTATTCTCTATTCATTTTTACAGATTTTTAACACCTTCGCGACGGGAGTCTTTTACGAAATTTGTAATGTTTTCACCGGTTTTTAAAACCAGTAATTTCTGCCTCGTTGTATTGAGAAAATGCTCCAATTAAATAAAGCATATTTTACAGTAAAATTTTACTGGTGGCGAAAAAACACGGATTTTTAAGCCCGAGGGATTAATAATGAACAACATTCTACATAAACTTTTAATAATGTATTCGTCAATTTTTAAGCGATGTCCTGATAGAAAAATTAGTCATTTAGATAAATTGGTTATTCGTACCATTTCTAGATAGAAGCATGTGTTATTTAATCTATATAATTTTTAGTGCTATTGTAATTATAAAATTACGTTATCGTATTACCCGTTAGTCATCGTGTTATCCGCCCATTTGTCTGTCTGTACACAAAAGCGCAAATCTTCTCAAATCAATAGTTTGAAATATTACACAGATAATCTTTCCAGAATGGTGCCGAGTCATTTCGAATGTTATGATAATCAAACAAAAACTTAAAAAGATTTTAATAACAGATTTCTTCGCTGTAATAAATCCTTTCTTACGTAAAGAATTCTATGCTGTCCCACGATAGATGACAATTCTAGGTTGCCACGTCCTATTTAAGAAAAAATCCTATTATGATTGTATCACTAAATTTAATCTGTAGAATAATAATAAATTAGGTATTCATGTATTTTCCCATTATACTGTAACCATAGCTGCCAACTTTTACGCATTTTTGATATCACTAAAATTGTACTGAGATTTTCCATCCATTCATAAGATTTTGATGATTAATTAAAATAATATTTACTATAAATTTTTTGTTGTAGGAAAAATGCGTAAAAGTTGGCAGCTATGCTGTAAAAAGGTATTGTATATATAAAAATAGTTTTAGTAAGAACACACCTCATTTGTCACGATTGACGTACAATTGCCGACTTTTTAACTCGTTCTCCAACATTTCACATGCCAACTTGCATTCAGCAGATTTAATGAATCCGATTCCAACAGCATCTCTGACATATTTTTACTTGGTGAGTTGATTTATATATCTTTACGTTTGCAATCTTCTCTTGTTGAATTTTAATTTATTTCTTATTATATTTATTTGTTTCATTAATTTTGTTTTTTCCATAAATAACGAGGGACTCAATATTATTCTTTGTAGTCTTTGTAATGCTGACAATATTCGACGAAATAAGATACTTTTACAATGAATTATTCTTATGAAGCTCATATGACTCATATTTTCCATTTATTCAGTTTAGATTTTGTATTATCTGTTTATTTGATTTTCACACACGTAATTTCATTTTATGTACTCAGATTTTTGTAGTGATAAACCATTTTAACAAATGAAAAATTGATCATAAATATCAAATCATGTATTATACCTTAAAAAATAGATCATTCAAAATGCTATCTATCAAACATGAATAAAAGTTTAAATAGATATTGCAAAATTCACATCAGTAGTATTATTTCGCAATAGAAAAAACAGTATTTCTGATCAAGATACAAAAAAGCGTACGAATTGAATATTTCCAACTGAGCGAAAAGTTGCCCAGGCTGGGAATCGAACCCATATACTTGGCTTACAAGGCCAATGCTTTACCTGTTAATCTAACTGGGCGATAGCCGGCTGGGATTTTTTGCTCAGATAATATTATTGGTCATAAAATCTGATCTGTCATTTAGACAGCTCGGCAAAATAAATCCCAGGTAATGAAACTTAATATAACGATGGATACGTAGATTTACTATTATTATAACACAATCAAAGTGCTTTGTAAATTTAACATACGAATGATAAATTCGTTTGATGAATTTACCAACCAGTTTCATTGTGTTAAAATATTGGAAAAAAGCTTAGCTTTAATCTTTTCAGCACAGAACATTTGCACAGCATTCCGGCACAGAACATTTTTGTTTGTGAAATAATAAAATGATTGATTGAAATTGGAATTTACACACGATTTTTTTTAGAAATTAGAAATTTGTTACATTAAATAATAAAAAGAATATTGCCCAGTTAAACTGATGGCATTGAGCTCACAGGCTACGCATACTAATTGTACATTACAGCCTTGTATTTTCTTTAATTCCGTTCGAAAAAAAAAAATTAAGAAGGGGAAACAGCTCTCCCCTTTCTCCTTTTTTATACTTAATCATTGAACTTCCTAAACTACCAAGTACATACTTTATCATATTAAAAAATCTATATCCAAAATTCAGAGCAAATCGGATAATTCTTAATAAAAACCCATTTAGCATTTATATAATTTAAGAAGAGTTATTCCCCTCTTTTATACTTAACCATTAAACTTCCAAAACTATTCAGAGATTTGAACGAAATCTGAAAATTCCGCTTGAAAAACCCATTTATATAAATTAAGGGGGGGGGGAGCATTAGAACCCCTGTTCCCCCTATTTATACTTATTCAATGAACACCTAATAACAGCCACGGTATCGCCTCACCCGAATGATCCTATATCTAAATTTTGAACGAAAATTGTTAATTCTGCATGAAAATCCCGTTTATATCAGATAAGGGGGGGCATCAGCCCCCCGTTCCTCCTGTTTATACTTATTCAATGAACACATAATAACAGTCACGGAATCGCCTCATCAGAATGATCCTATATCTAAATTTTCGACAAAAAACTGTTAATTCTGCATGAAAAACCCGTTTATATCAATTAAGGGGAGGGGCATGAGCCCCCCGTTCCCCCTGTTTATACTTATTTAATGAACACATAATAACAGTCACGGAATCGCCTCATCAGAATGATCCTATATCTAAATTTTGGACAAAAACTGTTATTTCTGCATGAAAAACCCATTTATAACCATTAAGGGGAGGGGCATGAGCCCCCCGTTCCCCCTCTTATACATATCGAATGAACTCCAAAAACTAATCAGGGAAGCGCCTTATCAGGATATACCTATATACAAAATTTCAAGTGGATCCGACATTTTTATCATGAGTTATCGCGTTATGTACATACATACAGAACGGACGGGCACATAAGCTCTCAGGCTATGATAGCCTGTGAGCTAAAAAAGTCTTAAGGCTAAAGGTTAAAGGCTATTTTTTTAATTCCTACTAAGGTATTCGAGTGCATTTTGACCCAAACACCCTATTCAGAGTTGTTGAGTTTGCTTGTCTTTTTGCATACCACTATTATTTTAGATAAATTGTTGCCATGTTAAGGTGCTGAAATGTTTCAATTAAATAAAAAAACATTTTCAGCATTAAAAATTGGTAGGAAACTTGGAATCTTTACATGCTCGAACAAATGTACATTGGAAATGAACTCCACATGAAGATTTAATTCACGTCCTCATAAATAAAATTAAAAAATAAAAATTCTTAAATAAAATGTAAAAATAAAAAATTCATTAGTTAACCCGGTAGTACACGCGCCGGGCCTTTTTGACCCGGAGTGCGTATGATTTTTGTAATTGAAACCACTTACCTTTAAAAGTAATATTCAACTTATTTTATCACAAAATTTGTAGGGATTGTCTGCGCCTAAATAAAATGACGGTTATAATTTGATTTTATTGGTGACAAAGTTAAAACCATTTCTACCCAGGGTAAGCATGTGTTCTCCCGGGTTAACAAAAAATAAGTAAATAAATAAATAAATAAATAATAAAAAAAGGAAGGTTTTTTGTGTGTGTTCTTGGAAGTTGTAAATAAAATATACTACTTTTTAAATGCGTTCGTAATTATATAAATTCTTCATACATATAGTCATCGTTCAGTACGTTTGTCCGTCCGCATATAACAGAGCAAAAAGTGCCCAACGGAATCGTTTGAGATTTGAAATATACAATTATTGCATAATTTTGTCTTGTCGTTTCATATTTTATGATAATCGGATGCATAGTCTAATGACAGGGTCAATCAAAAGTGTTGCGTTCCATGATGAAAAAAAAAAAGTTTCAAGTGCATTTTAATTATGTTACACTCTTTCAAACATAATACAATTTATAAGTATCTATGAAGTATATATATATTAAAATATGCATTCTGTACAATATGTTATAGTAAGGAATATTTATTATTAATTTACAGGCCTACACAAAAGTATTCAGTTATATAATGATATAGGAGGAAGCATTGTTTAAGGTGCGTTTAAATTACATTAAACTATGTCACATATTATGAAATTGATATACGTTGCTGAAATTTTCTACAAGTTTCTCTCTGTATAAAAAAAGTAGAATTTACGGGGACACAAAAGATTTCTTCTTCTATACTGTGTCCTAAGTACTGTGTACTATTACACCAAGATCGGAATATTTTTAAAACTTAGTTTTAATACGAACACACCCCATTTTCTACGTTTGAAGTGTAATTTATGACTTTTTTGGAAAAGATTAGAATGTGTAACAACATCCATTCAGATGATCAGATTGCAAATTTTTATTGAATATGAATCACTTGTACATGCAATAAATATCCGATTTGGAGCTATTTACACATCAAGATGTTTTGACATTTCAAATGTGTCTATGATGTTTCAGTTAACAACGATCTTAGATATCTTTCATAGATTTTAGATTGCAGGCTATATGACCAGTGTGAAATTTACTGCGTGACTTTTTCCCACAGTTATAAAAAAGATACATCTGAAGAATAAAAATACTTTATAAAGACTTTTTTATAAATTATAACCAGGAAAATTGCACGCAATATACTCATTGGCTGTAAAGCGAGAGCCTTTCAATTAATTCATTGTTCTTACGAATATGGACAGTAGATTTGACGGTAATTGAAACCTGCGCAATGGCTGTGTGTCAAACCACTGCTCTTTTTCACGTTTTATAGTTGGGATTTCATAACTGCCACGTAAGAACAGTTATGAAAATGAAGTATCTATCATGATTAGTTTATCTACAGAGATAATCAAAAGTTTCCCATTACATTACGGCCTATGGGGGAAAATCGTTGATATACTCGGATTGCCATGAAATTTTAGGACGTTATTGCCGTTTACCCTAGCACGAACCCTACTGAAAATGAAGTTTCTACCATGATTAGTTTATCTACATGGCGAATCAAAAGTTTTCCATGGGGAAAAATCGTTAATATACTCGGATTGCCATGAAATTTTAGGACGTTATTGACGTTTACCCTAGCACAAGTCCTATCGAAAATGAAGTTTCTACCATGATTAGTTCATCTACAGGGTGAATCAAAATTTTCACATTACATTACGGCCTACGGGGGAAAATCGTTTCAAAGGAATTTTAAAGATGCTCACCAACGTTACTGAATATGAGCGTAAATTATTTAAACGTGGTTCTTAAATAAGCTATGCATTTTTACGCTGAGCTTCACTCAATTTACTGAGAAATGTTTGCAGAATATAGATAAAAGGATATACAAGGACGCGCAAAGAATTCCGTACATGGACGCTAATGAATGATGATTTATGGGAATGTGATTTCAGTTCTTTTAAAAATTTTAGTTTACAGTAAATTTTAGCCTAATGTTGACGTGTAATAAAAAGGTACAATGTAAACTACAGGGCTGAACAAAAGTATTCAAGTATGTTTCCATCTAATAGTATGAATTGCTGAAAAAGAATTTAAGCTACTGGGTATTTTCTTGCTAAACTTAATTTTCCCATTATATCAATTGACATATGAAATACAGGGCTGTTCAAAAGTACTGGAATACATATTTGGGTACATTTGGCTATACACTATTATTTCCCTAAATAACAATGTTTTGTTAAAAATTTCATTAAATGTTGGAAAGAGCTTCATAATCTATGCTTAACGCATGATTTTTCTTACTTGTTGTTATATCAAAATATTCAGTAATTGATAATACAATGTGATTGCATTAAATATAAAACTATTCAACGCGGATTTACTCAATTGTAGTAATTGTAATAATCATTTCATATACATTATTTCTAATTTCTATGGATTTAATCTAAATCACGTACTGCAAGCATGTTATCTCCCTGCAGGTAACAAATTCAAGAGGGCGTTATGATTAGAATAATGGATTTGTGTGCTTTGTAGGTATCATACTTAGCAGCAAAATTAGAATTATTGATTCAAACAATATAGGTTGAAGATAAAGGCTACTCTAAATCAATTACAATTTCATCACAAATTATTTCCGGTCCCTCATAGGTTTTGGTACCGTTGATTTGAATTTTCAATACAGCGTGTCCAAAAAAGTTTAAAACATGCTCTAATTTTTTACTTTTTGGTAAACAATATAAATTGCTAAAATATTCTCAAGCAATAAGATTATGATAAGAAATAAGATTATGTTAAAGAAACAGCTCCTTCATTATTCATTAAAAATTACACTATTTTTCAAAATTAGTCTTCCCTAGCTATTTTTGCTTTTAAGAATAATGTGGGTTCTAAAAAAAAAAAAAAAAAAGTTTTCAAATGAACTAATTTTTGTTAGGATATAGCATAACAAATAAAAAATAAATTTAAAAAATTTAAAAGACATTGATTTTTGTCGGTGAAATGTTGTAATGACAATGATTGTTGTAAAATCCGCTCCAGCTATAGTCGCCGTTTAATCTGTCTGTCAGTCTGTTTGAATAAAATAGCTTAAAAATCTACTCAAGAAGATAGGTTTGAAAATTAATACATAGAATCTTTCCATAATTTTACCGAGTCATTTCAAATTTTATAAAAATAGAACCAATCTTAGAATGATATTAATAAATGTTTTTTTTCCTTGTATTATATGCATCATTAGTTCAATGATATCCCATTATGATTCTATGTTTCCATGATTGTGACGATCAACTTAAGAAAGCTGCTTATTATTTCCGTCTGACTGAATTTTATATTCTATAGCAGCGGTTCCCAATTTATGGGTCGGGACCCACTGGTGTGCCGCGGCAGTTGTTTTGGTGGGTCGCGGAACTATCGAGGCCATCAGCAATATTTGCCATCAAAATATTTCTTTTACTTCATCTGTTTAAAATGATATGACAATTTCAACAGAAAATAATACTTCAAGGGAAAATCCTTAATTTCCTTCTAGTTTAATATACGAATAAAATATCCAGAAACATTTAAATCAGCTTTGAGGTCCTTAATGAAATTCAAAACACTTCGTGCTTATTAGAACATGCGCTTTCTACTTTGCTGTTTTTGAAAAACAAGTAAAGAGACAAACTGCGTGTTAATATATATTCCTACATTGGTAAACAACAGTACCAGAAATCTCATTGATTATAAAGTTCTGTTTTCATAATAAGTAAACGTATTTTTAAGTATCTTTGTAGTTTGTGCATTGTTTGAATTGCTATTCACTTACACACATTGAGATTACCTATTCTTGTTTTTCTTGATAATGTATCTTCCGTATGAAATTTTGCGTTTTTCATAGGATAGGATAGCCGAGTAGTCGTCGAATCGTACAAAAATTGCTATACTGATATACAACTTGATCTTGGATGGGTCGCGAAATTTTTTTTCATTGAAAGGTGAGCCGCGTACCAAGAAAGTTTGGGAACCGCTGTTCTGTAGTACCGTAATCAATTTTGTAAAGAATGCATCAACTATTGCAACAAGATCTGAATATTCATAGAACCAATTACAAACACACGTTATTTAATAACGCTATTAAAACTCATTTCGCTTGATATACAACTTCAGCCTTGTTTTTTATTGTATTTAAATACTTAATTATAGATAATACTATGAAATTGCATTAAAATACAAAATTAATATTTTTTTAATTTAAATTTTTATTTCAGAAGCATTTAACAAATTTAATATCTTCAGATTAAAAAAAAATATATTCTGCAAAATTGGCTCATATGAATCCTAAATTTTGAGAAGAATTTATTAACCCTTAATTGCATACTGATTGAAATTTCCGTCACTTTTTGTTTAACCTTTAATAAATAAATTAAATTCTTATCAGCCACTATATTTATACAGAAATCTTAATGCTGCAAAATTTACAATACTATGCTAGAAAATAAAGTTAAAAATCTACCTTAAAATTTCTTGTTTCTAATCCTTAATGTAATGAAAAGAAAAAAACAATTCTAAAAGAAAAATTCATGCAATTAAGGGTTAATATTGCATTTTGCAAAACGAAGTACTACATTGTACCAAACTGGCCAACTATTGCTCGCATAAAATATATTTAAAAATCTAGAGTTTGATTCAACAAATTTTTGAATGATACAATATTTACAAAACTTCCCAAAATTGCAAAATGTTACCTAATGTAGTACCAAACTGCATTTTTATAGTATTGGTCTTCAGCTTATAATTATTCGCAATTTCATAACTTCTTGAAAACGCATGCATTACATATCTTTAAATCTTTTATTAACGATAATTACAGTCAAAATGTTTAATTAATTCGTAGCTACGAATAAATTTAGCTGAAAAATATTGGCAAAAATGATTAAAATTCCGAACGCTATTTTATGTTCTGATAATCGCCAAGGTATTAGCGATGGGGTTTTCCAAACTTAAAACTCATGTTTGAATAAAATATTTTTCTGCAAAATTCTATATGTTACTGTTATTGAAATTCTTTAAATCAATTCATTTATTTAAAAATGAAAACTTTCCGGAAATGAGAATTTTCTGTCTATATTTTTCTTTAAATTTAGAACAGAAAAACATTATTTCAGCGTCATCACTTTACAAACCTGAATACAAATCGATCAAAATCATTTCAAAAGCCGTCTGATATTTACAAATGGAATGATGCGCTCATTGACTAAAAAAATCCAGCAATATTTGCGGAGTGATTTTTGAAAATCTCACTGCTCTTCACTGTCGAATAGTGTTGAACATTCATAAACAAGTACCATTGGAATATAGATGAGTTGATAACCCTAGAAAGTTTCATTTATTTCAGACACGTTCGGTCATTGAATCGATCCTCTTCGTTAGTCTAATGTTTGCCAAATATATTTAATTTAAATAGTTACCGGAATAAAGTAAAAGGAAAAAAAAGGTTTATTTTGAAATTTATTCAAGTTTTCACTCTTATTTTATAAGGTCAATAAAATTTATAAATACTACATTCGAAGTTTCCTTTAGCGAAGTTTTCTTCGTAAGGATATTTTTTGCTAAACCCTGACAATGAACACGATTAACAACAAAATTAATCACCATATTACGAAAAATATACAACGACAACACATATAACTTGTGTGCGCTCAAACGGAGAAGTTGCTGTTAAGATGCATGTACAATTTTATTTCAACAGATTGTAATATAAGAAGAAAGAAAAAATCGCGCATTAAACATAGATTATAAGAACACTTTTCAACACATTCAGAATAACATAATAAACTGCATCGTTTAGTAAGCTAAAATATTATATCTAATTCAACAACGTATTTTCTATTACACAGGAAGTAACTTGCAGTAAACCTAAATAAAGGTTTTACTAATCCTAGAATTTCATCCGAGAACTGTATAAGGTCATTGTTTGTTCTGCCATTTCCCGGTCTAAAAATATATTTTTTTCTTGAAAAAAAAATTATAGCCATTCATTTCATAGACATTCATTCATTTAAATTCATATTCGTAAATGCAACAGAGAAACTATAAAATAGCCGAAAAAAGTTGATTTTTTGAACCCTATTAGATTTACAAAAAGCTTTAAAAAAATTAAAGAATGAGAAATAAATGAACATGCTAAAATACTTTTAAGCTTTTCTTAAGTCTTTTACCAGAAAATGTTATAAGATTTTGGTTAATTTATCGAGATGGAAATTATTAGCATAGATTTCAATTTTCACTTTTTTACTACTGCTATTTTTCCACAGATTTTTTTTTTTGGCCTTATTTTAACATAGGAAGCGTACGATAAAATAAATAGTTATTTTCTTTTTAAAATTAAATGCAAGAAAAAATATAAAATACGATAGCTATGCATGTAATGTAAAATTACTTTTTAAATTTTCCGTGAACGATGTCTTTTTATTTTTATTTAAATTTTTATATCATCAATATTTAAAAAAATTTACCACCTCAGATTTAAAAATTGTACGTCAATATTTGTTCAATCAATATGAAAAATAAATTTTGTGAAGACTGTACACTGTTAAAAATCTGCAGCATTTTATCCAGTCATTTGACCGTTTTCTACAAAAAAAAAGTAAAACAACCGTCTTTTTACGTTATTATGAACTTATTATTACCAATTTTATGGTCAGAATAGAGTTAAATTACGGTTATGTTATTGGTTTTTCAGAAAACGGTGAAATGACTGTACAAAATGCTGCAATATTTTTAACAGTGTATTGATGGGGCATTTTACAAAACTAAATACTACATTGTGCACGAAGTAATATATCCTATAGTTAAAAACCAATAGTTTGATGCAAGCAAATTTGTTTAATAATACAATATTTACAAACGTCTCAAAATCGTAAAACATTACCGAAAAGGTATCAATTTTTTTTCTAGTATTGGTTTGCTTCTTATGATTATTCGAATATGTCATAACTTCTTGAAGGCTCATGCTTTACAGAACTTTTAATCTTTTATTACTGTTAACTGCAGACATAGATTTTTTAACTAATAATTTGTTGCTACGAATAAATTTAATTTAAAATCATTGGCTGAAATAATTAAAAATTAAGAGCGCTGTATATGCTGCAATTATCGCAAAGATTTTAATGGTGGGTTTTCACAAAACTTAAAACTTAAGTTTGAATAAAACATTTTTCTGCAAATTCTGTATGTTACAATTATTGAAATTCTTTAAATCAATTCAGTTATATGAAAATGAAAACTTTCTACAAATGTGAGTTTTCTGTCTACATTTTTCTTTAAAAATGGAACAGAAAAAAAAAACATTATATCCGCGTCATCACTGTACAAATCTGAATACAAGCCGATCAAAATCATTTCAAAAGCCATCAGACGTCCGTCTGATGTTTACAAATTTAACGATGCACTTATTGACTAAAAAAATCCAAGCAATATTTGCTGAGTGACTGTTGAAGCCCCTCTGCACTGCACCATCGAATATTGCTGAACATTCCTAGACAAGTATCATTGGAATATAGATGAGTTGATAGCTCTAGAAAATTTCATTTGTTTCAAACACGTTCGGTTATTGAATCGATCCTCTTTGTTAGCCTGATATTTCAGAATAATTTTTTAATTTAAAAAGTTATCGGAATAGAGTGACAGGAAAAAAAAAGTTTATTTTGAAATTTATCTAAAAATTTGATATTTTATTTATAGGTCAATAAACTCTAAAATTTTCTACAAAAATATTTACACAGTCAAGCGTATTTTCTTCTGAACCTTGACATTGAACACGATTAACATGCAAATTAATCTCCATATTACGAAATTCTGTATAGGGAAATTTGTTTAGCTTTTGTGCGTTTACAACATTCAAACGGAGAGATTGCTATTGAGATGGAGAATGGATTTATTTAAACGGATTCGAATATAAAAATTATTTTATTTTTACTTATTAGATCATTTTTATTCAACACAACAAATGCCAAAAGACCGTTACAATAATAAGAAGATTCCAGTTTCACTAGAATATTACCAATGAATTGTTCGAGTACCTACAAAATTGCGAAAATTTATATGAACAGTACATTTTTTTTATATATAAAAAAGACTGTACACAGTAGTATTGACTTTAAGTTATAGACTTTAAGTTATAGAAATAAATATAACAAAAAAAGTTACGCCACTTCAGTTTACTTATTTTTATTATGACATGGTGACGAGAGGTCAGGGAAAAAACACAGTCAAAAAAGGTGTTAAATATCAGTATTTTGTTAAAGAGAAATTTACCTTCAATCCCTTTATATTATTTGAATGTATTTTCTATAAGAAAATACTGATAGTTTTATGATAGTTTTATCTCCCTTTTTTTTTTCTACTAGACTACTCGCCACTCTGCATAAGGTTTTTAGATATAATTTAATGTTTTCAAAATGCAGTAGCTAGAGGATTTTAACCATTTAAATTTAATTCCAGAATTGGCAAATGGCACCAAAAATTTAATAAAATTTTTCTTTTGTAATAAAAGCACAAAATGATGACCTTTCTTTTATTTTCTACGAATTTTGTTTGAATATTCTGATGTCAATTAATTATTTCATCATTTTAGGAACAGAATTCTTCTATTCCTGAAATGGTTAGTTAAATTTTTCGCATATGTCTGCATTGCAAAATAATAATAATAATAATAATAATAATAATAATAATAATAATAATAATAATAATAATTATTATTATTATTATTATTATTATTATTTAATAATTTATTAATAATAAATAAATAAATAAATAAGCTGTCCGATTTAAAATACATTTTTCCAATATTTTTTTATGTGTATGTTTAGCTTTTTTCTATTTTTACAAGAAGAAAGTATTGGAAGAAGTAAAATATAGACTTCCAGTTTTCAATGGAATTATATGATTTAGAAGGTCCTGAACACGATTTGGTGGTTTTCGGTAGATGTGTCAGTGAGTCTGTCTGTCACTTTGTCATTCTATGAGTCTGTATGTGACAAAAAAATTGTGGGCACTGTGTCACAACACCTAACGTCGAAATTTCACAAAACATTAATTTCATCAAGACCTTAATATAAATTAGAGCCGATTAATTTTAATGTATATTGCTTAACAGATGGCGCCGCTATGCTATAGTATTCACAATATCCACAATAGCTCTATTTCAAGAACTAATGCTCGGATTTTCACAAAACTATAGTTTTAGTTGGTTCTTGATATAATTTGGTACTTACTCTTTGGTGCAAATCGCTCGACAGGTGGTGTTAACATGATGCATTATTCATGAATATCACAATAGTTTTATCTCAAGAACTAATATACGAATTTTTATATAACTTCAGATACAGTTATTCCCTCTTAAAATTAAAAATGTTTGTTTCTTGATGTAAATCGCTCTACAGGTGGCGCTGTTGGACAGCATTTTTTCACAATTTCGCCATTGCTGTAACTCAAGAACTAATAAATGGATTTTTATCAAAACGCAGATTCAGTTAGTTCTTGATAAAAATTGATCCTGATAAGTTTTTGATACAGATCACTTAACACGTAGCACTGTTATGCAGAATTAGTTTTAAAAATTTCACAATATCTCTATTTGAGAAATTAATGCACGATTTTCATCAAAATTCAGTTTCAATTAGAAGTTAACATAGGTTGTTTCTGATTAGATTTTGGTATAAACCGCCGAACCGGTGGCGCCGCTATTCTGCATTTTTCCGTAAATATTAAGCACGAATCACCACTATATTTATATTAAAAGTTTTTAATAATTGGTTACTTCCAGATTTGTTTTTAAATGCAGTCGGAATCCCTATTCCTGCCATGTTAAATTAACGTACCTTTTCGTATAAACTACTTAAGATATGCTATTATTTTCATCAGAATCTAACTGATTGGTAAAGTAATCATACGAATTAAATATTTCCAACTGAGCGAAAAATTGACCAGGTTGGGAATCGAACCCAAATACTTGGCTTACAAGGCCAATGCTTTACCTGTTAAGCTACCTGGGCGATAGCCAGCTGGCGATTTTTCGCTCAGATAACCTTGTTGGTCATAACATCTGGTCTGTCATTTAGACAGTTCAACAGAATAGACCGCAGGTAATAGAACTCCATATGACGATGGATACGTAATATACTATTATTTTCATCACAATCTAACTGATTGGTAAAGTAATCATACGAATTAAATCCCAGCCGGCTATCGCCCAGGTAGCTTAACAGGTAAAGCATTGGCCTTGTAAGCCAAGTATCTGGGTTCGATTCCCAGCCTGGTCAATTTTTCGCTCAGTTGGAAATATTTAATTCGCAAGATATATGGACTTGAAAAAAATTATGCATAAAATCAACAATTCTTAACAGTTTAAAGTTAAATTTCTAATTAAGTAAAACTTATATATATTTTTAAAAATTTGAAGTAGAAACCACATTCAAATTTTAAAAAAATACATTCAATTTTTTCAAAGATAATGATAACAATAAAAAAGTTCTTTTTATGAGTTTAACAAGTCACCTCAGATTAAAGAGCAATATGTGTAGAATGGTCAAGCAAGATTTCAAAATATTATGTATAATAATTTTTTAAAACATCAAAGTTAAAACAACATTTTGAGAAAATCAAGTTTGAAGTAAATAAACGCACATACTTAGAACATTTCTCTCCATAGTACTTATTTTTTACAATTTTTTTTGCTCAAATTACTCTTGGTGTTTCCTTTTCAATATTTTAAAAACTTATACTTCATGTTTTAAAAACTATTTTTTCTTTAGTTCGCTGCAAATAGTCATATTTTCCTCTTCGCATTTGCTCGCGATCAAGAGTTTTTAAGGTGTTTGGCAATATAACTCTAGTTCTATATCTAATTTATGAAGCATATTAATTTTCACAGAAAGCCCATTATTAGAGCAAGGTACCGCACCATATACATTTAACTGAAGGTATTCTAATAGCACAAAAATTGTTTTCGGTTCATCAGACCAAATAGAGTTGCATACACTTTCATTTGGATTTTTTGTTTTACCATAGAAGCAATTTTTAAGAGTGAGATCTCAAAAAATTGGTACGTGGCTTCAACAGCTGACACAGGTAGAGTGTTTACTATGTTTGAATGTTTCTGCTTCACCTGTAGCCTCGGATTGATTATTTTTTCACCAGGAATTTTCTCCTGTCGGGCAAAATCCATGCTGTGGATTTTCATGTGTTGATAATTTGTGAAGGAAGATGGGTCTACACAATTTAGCGCTTACTGTTTATATCACTAACATTTCGCCTTATGGCTACTCCCTAATAAGTTTTAATTTGGTTAGTGTTGTTTTTTCTAAAGTAAATTAAAAAATATCGGTTAAAATAAATCAAATAAGCTGTAGTAAATTACAGTTCGGTTTTAAAATATGGGGAAAATAAATTCTGAGGCTAAGCAACGAAGAACAGAAGGAGATAAGCTTTCAATGTTTGCTTTCTTAGATCTTTAAATGGGCGTGGTCTAGAACTATGAGGAGATAAACAGAATTACTAACAATTTTCCAAACTCTGGTTACTGTAAAAACAAAAATTATACACCAGGCAAAAGAAGAGAAATGGTAGATTCAATATATTCAAAAATCGAAAATTCAATGTATTTTAGATTTTGACCTTTCAACTGCCCTTACATGCTATTATATATATATATATATACACACACACACATACATATATATATATATCTTCAAGGAAGCTGTTCAATAAAATAATAACTAACTAAAAGCAGAATTGAAGAAATCTAGGTTCCAGCGGGTAATTTCCCATCATAAAAATCTTATTAGTTATATTTCGTCAAAATTTGTTATAATATCGCTAATAAACTTTAAGCGAGAAAAAACTACTAAAATTTGTTAGAGGCTGCTCGCTGGCTCTTAGATTTTACACCCCTGACTAAACTGCTTACAAAAATATTTTTGTGCTTAAGAATACATGATTCGTATGGAAATATTATTTTCATTTTTTTATTCGCACATTTAACAATTTAAAAAATAAAAAACATTTTTTAAGCATTCCAAAAACTTAGCATGAATATACTTATAAAAGAATCTTAGTGATTGTTTTTCATCCATCTCTCTTTTTTCTCTTTACATCGTTTGTTATTCAATCTAATCACATATACATATTTTTTACTAGCCGCCTATGGCGACCAGTTTGGTCTCCATTAAAAGTATTCTGCGCATTCCGTCATGTTATTTTTACTCTTAATTTAATTTACTTCTTCAATCATTATCCAAATCGGAAGATTCCGACCAGAGAAATTAAGAACTGTTTGCAATCATGGTAGCATTTCATAATTCAATTATTTCTAAATTTGATAGTGAAAAAGCATGCTTTTTTTCATTAATTTCGTTTCTGAGTTCATAAATATGACAATAAAGTACGTGAATTCAAACTGTAAACAGCGCGTCTTAAGACATAACAAAACTATCACGTCATTATCTACAATGATGTCATAAAAATATTGTCCATTTATTGTTGAAAAACTTGCTTTACGAACCTCCATGATTATTTTTTTTCCGTTCATGATTGAATGAATCTTTTACGACTTATTTATTTTTTAGGAATGCGATATTAAACTATGAATGTCAATTTAAATTCAATGGGTGTTATCTCAAAATATACATAATTTTTAAAAGTGTAAATTAGAAACAATGCTTTTATGTTGCAATAAATTATTTCGGTTTAGGTTATTATTAATACTATTAATAATTATTTATTTATGTAATTGTGCATATCAAAAGTAAAAAATTATTTTGTCAAATTTATTTTCTCGCCAAACACTCACTTTCTTTTGCCAATTATCTATGCTGGAAAAATACATTTAGTATTGTATTTTAAATGAGATGAATGAATCTGATATACATATTTTTTAATCTGTGTTATAAATAAAAGTTATGTATTTTAAATGAAATAAGTTATAGTTTTATGTTTCAAATGAAACTGGCATATGGCATAAAATATGGCAAACCTGCACTCAGCTAGCATAAAAGTACCAAAATGGCAATCATGCTTATAAAAATGTGAATTCGGGAGATCTGGAAGTGTTGATGACATTGGGTTTTCATAATATAGATTGGCGACTTATCACCTACGCTGACTAACATGAAATTTGCTGCATAGCATATAAAGAGTGAAGTGGGTAAGCCCAGAAGTGTTGATGGCAGTCACATGACTTAGGCTTTTATTATATAGGTGATTCTTTTCGTATTTCAACAATTTCTGTAGGAAACAAACCTGTTTAATGACAAACTTTAAAAAGCACCAAACTGTAGCGCAATGCTACGCACTGCTCTAGATTCTATCCACGAATTCCAAAGAACACAAAAAGGAATATAGTTATCCACTACCATATCGCGTGCCAATCGCTCAAAGCAGAAACAAAGCTATAGACTCAATTTGAAATTAATGCGATAATTCAGTATCTATCGGATTTTTCTCATATGTTTTCAAACAAGAGTTTTTTCATTATTTTAATGGTGTTGAACAAAAGATTAATGTATGTGTCTATGGATGAAAAATACAAAACTAATTTGTAATCGATACATTTGTCATTCATTTTAGCGTTGTGACAATAAAAAACGAGTTCGGTCAAATTATTTTAAATCTCTTCATTTATTTTACGTTTTCTTGTGACAAAGCACATTACTTACGAGTATTTTATTATTTTCTTAACAACCTTTTGAAAAAATAGATTGTTTAAGGCTGAAGTCCGAATGTTTTTCGTTTGTTTTTCTTGTTGAAATTTCGAAATGGAAACAAAATTATTCCCCCCCCCCCCCTAAAAAAATCCATTTGTAAAAAATTGCAAGTTTCTCAAAAACATTTTTTTAAAAGGTTTCAAAGATAAATAACTTGCAAGTCATTTGAATTTTTTTAAACTAGCCCAAAGGTAAGATTAAAGAAATTTGAAAATTCTGATTAAAAAGCTTTATACGCATAAAATGCATTCGTAAGCACCAAAATATGTACACAAATAGTTTTAAAAACAGAAATAGAATTAATGAAATTTTCCCCGAAATCCCATAGGGGACTGTCAATAAA
The DNA here is from genome assembly GCA_964019185.1 of Maratus speculifer. Classification (NCBI taxonomy): domain Eukaryota; kingdom Metazoa; phylum Arthropoda; class Arachnida; order Araneae; family Salticidae; genus Maratus; species Maratus speculifer. Next base: position 3,297,105 of record CAXHSM010000002.1, read on the forward strand.
TTGAAAAAGAACAAAGATCTTTTGGATAACCCTGTCAAAATTAATGTAGCAAAAGCTTTCAAACTGCAGATTATTATTAAGAAATTTATTGTAATAAAATGTGGCCATTTTTATGATTATAGCATGTAATCTCGTAGAGAAATTAAAAGATTTTTATAAAAACGGTCCAAAATTTTGCCATGTTTTTTGTTTATAACTTGTTCTTAATAAAAACCAATGTTCTTTTCAGAAAATATAATAATCAACAACATTCATAACATCCTATAATCGAAATTAAAAAATATTAATAATTGTATGAAAAATAAGCAGGTTTATTAAATACATTTTCACTGCGCATGCGTCAACTCTATAAAAACACTATAGACATTAATCAATGGAATATGGATACAGCTTTTTGTTTCTTTTGGGAATAACGGATTTTATCCTTATTCTTTCGACGATTTGAAGGACAAATGATGAGTGTGTGCGTATCGTTAAAAAACTCAAAACTCATTTGTAATCGATACCTTTGCCTCTATTGTAGCGCCGAGATAAGAATAAAAATTGAGTTAGGTCAAACTATTTCAAATCTCTTACTTTACGTATTCTTGTGACAAAGTACATTACATAAGAGTATCTTACTTTTTTTTTATCGTAACAAACTCTCGAAGAAATATATTGTTTAAAACAAAAGTCCGTATGGTTTTCGTTTCTTTGTCTTGTTGAAATGGAAACTGTAAAAAGCTAGTCGCTGGAGGCCACCGTAATACTTACCCATCATACATATGCATAATATAAAATATGAAAATAAAACATGTGTAACTTATTTATAAAATGCATTGCAATTCCAAAAAAAAAAAAAAAATTAACGCATATTTAAAGAATTTTAATATACATAGTAATGATTTATTAATGAATTGCTGATGAGCCAATTTCGACAAATTATGTAAAACGACAAAATACTCAAGTAATACCGGATTGCGTAAAAGAAACATCCTTATAATTCCAAAAATAATAATCATGTTAACTAGCAATTTACTGTGTCGGATGAAGCGTCTCATTTCCAATCAAACGATATCTTTGAATTGAAATTTGAATGAAATACAGGGTCATGAAAAATCAAAGAATGTGAAAAACAGGATTACACCTATCTCGGCAACTAATAATCTGATCGACCTCGTTTTTTATGCAAAATTTGTGTTATTTTATTGCCTTTTATATCCATTCCTTAAAATAAAAAATTTCGAAAATTTTTATATATGTTTCATCAGAATGAAATTTTCTAAAGTCCGAAAAAAATAGTTCCGGATAATCGAGGTTACTGATATTAAATAGGCTTCGTCCCATTATTACATACTAAATACATACAAAATTTCAAGTCTCTATCTCAATTTGTTCGGGAGATAGAGCGTTTACAGGCAGACAGATTGACAGACAGACGGACGGCAAAAAAAAAAAAAAAAAAAAAAAAAAAAAAAAAAAAAAAAAAAAAAATCTAAAAATATGTTTTTCGGAATCTCCACTATCTAAAACGTGTAAATCCGTCAAAAAATTTTTTTCGATTTTCAAAACGATTGCAAGACTTACCCTATACTACGTATGATGGGTAAGTAAAAATCCCCAAATAAACATAGTCATAAGTAAAAAAATACAAGTTTGTTTAAAACGTGTAATTTTTCAAAAAGTTTCAAAGTTAAATATTTGAACAAGTATATTTTAAAAAAAATTAACATAAAGATAAGAGTAAAAAAAATAAATAAATCTTAGTAAAAAGTTTTGTATGCATAAAATTCATTCGTAAGCAGCAAAAATGTAAATTAAAAATTTTAAAAACAAAAATAGAATTAATGAATTATTAAAAACACGAGATTATTTTTATTATTAAAATAAAATACATTTTTGGGTTTAATAATATCCTATTTAAACTGAAATATTGCTTTCATAATAACACATTTCACAAATGAAATAATAAATTTTTTCTTTTGAGGGGAAGGAGCATTCCGAAAATTTAGCTTGAATTTACTTATAAAAGAATATTTGGCGACCGTTTTTTAGTAATCGTAATCGTTCTTATTTCTCTTTACAACGTTTGTTATTTAGTCTAATCAAATTTTGAAACTTCTTCAGATATGTGATATTTTAGTTAAAAACAAACCAATTCCATAATAGACTATAAAAAAAATCAAGGAACGATAGCGGTATACATTGTACTTGATTCTATCCATAAATTTCAAACAACACACACTAAAAAAAGAAGATTATTGTTATCCACTACCATATCGAGTAACAATGTTTCCTAAGAGAAAGAGGAAAAAAAAGACAATTTGAAAACAATGCGATGATTCAGATAATACCATATTTTAATAGCTTTTTAAACAAAATGCTGTTCATGCTTTCAAAGTAGATGAACAAAAGATGAGTGTCAGTGTATCGATAAAAAAAAACCCAAAACTAATTTGTAATCGATACATTTGTCGTTTACTGTAGCACCGAGATGATAAGGACAAAAATTGAGCTTAGTCAAACTATTCTAAAATCTCTATCTTTATTTTATGCTTTCTTCTGACAAAGCACATTACTTACGGATACCGTATTTTTCTCTTTACAGACTTTCAAAAAAATATATTGTTTAAGACGAAAGATCGAAGGCTTTTCGTTTTAAATTGCCTTGTTTTGTTTATTCATCGCATTTGTAATCGATACATTTGTCGCCTACTATAGCACCGAGATGATAAGGATAAAAATTGAGCTTAGTCAAACTATTCCAAAATCTCTATCTTTATTTTATGCTTTCTTGTGACAAAGCACATTACTTACGGATACCGTATTTTTCTCTTTACAGACTTTCAAAAAATATATTGTTTAAGACGAAAGATCGAAGGCTTTTCGTTTTAAATTGCCTTGTTTTGTTTATTCATCGCATTTGTAATCGATACATTTGTCGCCTACTGTAGCACCGAGATGATAAGGATAAAAATTGAGCTTAGTCAAACTATTCCAAAATCTCTATCTTTATTTTATGCTTTCTTGTGACAAAGCACATTACTTACGGATACCGTATTTTTCTCTTTACAGACTTTCAAAAAAATATATTGTTTAAGACGGAAGATCGAAGGCTTTTCGTTTTAAATTGCCTTGTTTTGTTTATTCATCGCATTTGTAATCGATACATTTGTCGCCTACTGTAGCACCGAGATGATAAGGATAAAAATTGAGCTTAGTCAAACTATTCCAAAATCTCTATCTTTATTTTATGCTTTCTTGTGACATAGCACATTACTTACGGATACCGTATTTTTCTCTTTACAGACTTTCAAAAAAATATATTGTTTAAGACGAAAGATCGAAGGCTTTTCGTTTTAAATTGCCTTGTTTTGTTTATTCATCGCATTTGTAATCGATACATTTGTCGCCTACTGTAGCACCGAGATGATAAGGATAAAAATTGAGCTTAGTCAAACTATTCCAAAATCTCTATCTTTATTTTATGCTTTCTTGTGACAAAGCACATTACTTAAGGATACCGTATTTTTCTCTTTACAGACTTTCAAAAAAATATATTGTTTAAGACGAAAGATCGAAGGCTTTTCGTTTTAAATTGCCTTGTTTTGTTTATTCATCGCATTTGTAATCGATACATTTGTCGCCTACTGTAGCACCGAGGTGATAAGGATAAAAATTGAGCTTAGTCAAACTATTCCAAAATCTCTATCTTTATTTTATGCTTTCTTGTGACAAAGCACATTACTTACGGATACCGTATTTTTCTCTTTACAGACTTTCAAAAAAATATATTGTTTAAGACGAAAGATCGAAGGCTTTTCGTTTTAAATTGCCTTGTTTTGTTTATTCATCGCATTTGTAATAGATACATTTGTCGCCTACTGTAGCACCGAGATGATAAGGATAAAAATTGAGCTTAGTCAAACTATTCCAAAATCTCTATCTTTATTTTATGCTTTCTTGTGACAAAGCACATTACTTACGGATACCGTATTTTTCTCTTTACAGACTTTCAAAAAAATATATTGTTTAAGACGAAAGATCGAAGGCTTTTCGTTTTAAATTGCCTTGTTTTGTTTATTCATCGCATTTGTAATCGATACATTTGTCGCCTACTGTAGCATCGAGATGATAAGGATAAAAATTGAGCTTAGTCAAACTATTCCAAAATCTCTATCTTTATTTTATGCTTTCTTGTGACAAAGCACATTACTTAAGGATACCGTATTTTTCTCTTTACAGACTTTCAAAAAAATATATTGTTTAAGACGAAAGATCGAAGGCTTTTCGTTTTAAATTGCCTTGTTTTGTTTATTCATCGCATTTGTAATCGATACATTTGTCGCCTACTGTAGCACCGAGATGATAAGGATAAAAATTGAGCTTAGTCAAACTATTCCAAAATCTCTATCTTTATTTTATGCTTTCTTGTGACAAAGCACATTACTTAAGGATACCGTATTTTTCTCTTTACAGACTTTCAAAAAAATATATTGTTTAAGACGAAAGATCGAAGGCTTTTCGTTTTAAATTGCCTTGTTTTGTTTATTCATCGCATTTGTAATCGATACATTTGTCGCCTACTGTAGCACCGAGATGATAAGGATAAAAATTGAGCTTAGTCAAACTATTCCAAAATCTCTATCTTTATTTTATGCTTTCTTGTGACAAAGCACATTACTTACGGATACCGTATTTTTCTCTTTACAGACTTTCAAAAAAATATATTGTTTAAGACGGAAGATCGAAGGCTTTTCGTTTTAAATTGCCTTGTTTTGTTTATTCATCGCATTTGTAATCGATACATTTGTCGCCTACTGTAGCACCGAGATGATAAGGATAAAAATTGAGCTTAGTCAAACTATTCCAAAATCTCTATCTTTATTTTATGCTTTCTTGTGACAAAGCACATTACTTACGGATACCGTATTTTTCTCTTTACAGACTTTCAAAAAAATATATTGTTTAAGACGAAAGATCGAAGGCTTTTCGTTTTAAATTGCCTTGTTTTGTTTATTCATCGCATTTGTAATCGATACATTTGTCGCCTACTGTAGCACCGAGATGATAAGGATAAAAATTGAGCTTAGTCAAACTATTCCAAAATCTCTATCTTTATTTTATGCTTTCTTGTGACAAAGCACATTACTTACGGATACCGTATTTTTCTCTTTACAGACTTTCAAAAAAATATATTGTTTAAGACGAAAGATCGAAGGCTTTTCGTTTTAAATTGCCTTGCTTTGTTTATTCATCGCATTTGTAATCGATACATTTGTCGCCTACTGTAGCACCGAGATGATAAGGATAAAAATTGAGCTTAGTCAAACTATTCCAAAATCTCTATCTTTATTTTATGCTTTCTTGTGACAAAGCACATTACTTACGGACACCGTATTTTTCTCTTTACAGACTTTCAAAAAAATATATTGTTTAAGACCAAAGATCGAAGGCTTTTCGTTTTAAATTGCCTTGTTTTGTTTATTCATCGCATTTGTAATCGATACATTTGTCGCCTACTGTAGCACCGAGATGATAAGGATAAAAATTGAGCTTAGTCAAACTATTCCAAAATCTCTATCTTTATTTTATGCTTTCTTGTGACAAAGCACATTACTTAAGGATACCGTATTTTTCTCTTTACAGACTTTCAAAAAAATATATTGTTTAAGACGAAAGATCGAAGGCTTTTCGTTTTAAATTGCCTTGTTTTGTTTATTCATCGCATTTGTAATCGATACATTTGTCGCCTACTGTAGCACCGAGATGATAAGGATAAAAATTGAGCTTAGTCAAACTATTCCAAAATCTCTATCTTTATTTTATGCTTTCTTGTGACAAAGCACATTACTTACGGATACCGTATTTTTCTCTTTACAGACTTTCAAAAAAATATATTGTTTAAGACGAAAGATCGAAGGCTTTTCGTTTTAAATTGCCTTGTTTTGTTTATTCATCGCATTTGTAATCGATACATTTGTCGCCTACTATAGCACCGAGATGATAAGGATAAAAATTGAGCTTAGTCAAACTATTCCAAAATCTCTATCTTTATTTTATGCTTTCTTGTGACAAAGCACATTACTTACGGATACCGTATTTTTCTCTTTACAGACTTTCAAAAAATATATTGTTTAAGACGAAAGATCGAAGGCTTTTCGTTTTAAATTGCCTTGTTTTGTTTATTCATCGCATTTGTAATCGATACATTTGTCGCCTACTGTAGCATCGAGATGATAAGGATAAAAATTGAGCTTAGTCAAACTATTCCAAAATCTCTATCTTTATTTTATGCTTTCTTGTGACAAAGCACATTACTTAAGGATACCGTATTTTTCTCTTTACAGACTTTCAAAAAAATATATTGTTTAAGACGAAAGATCGAAGGCTTTTCGTTTTAAATTGCCTTGTTTTGTTTATTCATCGCATTTGTAATCGATACATTTGTCGCCTACTGTAGCACCGAGATGATAAGGATAAAAATTGAGCTTAGTCAAACTATTCCAAAATCTCTATCTTTATTTTATGCTTTCTTGTGACAAAGCACATTACTTAAGGATACCGTATTTTTCTCTTTACAGACTTTCAAAAAAATATATTGTTTAAGACGAAAGATCGAAGGCTTTTCGTTTTAAATTGCCTTGTTTTGTTTATTCATCGCATTTGTAATCGATACATTTGTCGCCTACTGTAGCACCGAGATGATAAGGATAAAAATTGAGCTTAGTCAAACTATTCCAAAATCTCTATCTTTATTTTATGCTTTCTTGTGACAAAGCACATTACTTACGGATACCGTATTTTTCTCTTTACAGACTTTCAAAAAAATATATTGTTTAAGACGGAAGATCGAAGGCTTTTCGTTTTAAATTGCCTTGTTTTGTTTATTCATCGCATTTGTAATCGATACATTTGTCGCCTACTGTAGCACCGAGATGATAAGGATAAAAATTGAGCTTAGTCAAACTATTCCAAAATCTCTATCTTTATTTTATGCTTTCTTGTGACAAAGCACATTACTTACGGATACCGTATTTTTCTCTTTACAGACTTTCAAAAAAATATATTGTTTAAGACGAAAGATCGAAGGCTTTTCGTTTTAAATTGCCTTGTTTTGTTTATTCATCGCATTTGTAATCGATACATTTGTCGCCTACTGTAGCACCGAGATGATAAGGATAAAAATTGAGCTTAGTCAAACTATTCCAAAATCTCTATCTTTATTTTATGCTTTCTTGTGACAAAGCACATTACTTACGGATACCGTATTTTTCTCTTTACAGACTTTCAAAAAAATATATTGTTTAAGACGAAAGATCGAAGGCTTTTCGTTTTAAATTGCCTTGTTTTGTTTATTCATCGCATTTGTAATCGATACATTTGTCGCCTACTGTAGCATCGAGATGATAAGGATAAAAATTGAGCTTAGTCAAACTTTTCCAAAATCTCTATCTTTATTTTATGCTTTCTTGTGACAAAGCACATTACTTAAGGATACCGTATTTTTCTCTTTACACACTTTCAAAAAAATATATTGTTTAAGACGAAAGATCGAAGGCTTTTCGTTTTAAATTGCCTTGTTTTGTTTATTCATCGCATTTGTAATCGATACATTTGTCGCCTACTGTAGCACCGAGATGATAAGGATAAAAATTGAGCTTAGTCAAACTATTCCAAAATCTCTATCTTTATTTTATGCTTTCTTGTGACAAAGCACATTACTTAAGGATACCGTATTTTTCTCTTTACAGACTTTCAAAAAAATATATTGTTTAAGACGAAAGATCGAAGGCTTTTCGTTTTAAATTGCCTTGTTTTGTTTATTCATCGCATTTGTAATCGATACATTTGTCGCCTACTGTAGCACCGAGATGATAAGGATAAAAATTGAGCTTAGTCAAACTATTCCAAAATCTCTATCTTTATTTTATGCTTTCTTGTGACAAAGCACATTACTTACGGATACCGTATTTTTCTCTTTACAGACTTTCAAAAAAATATATTGTTTAAGACGAAAGATCGAAGGCTTTTCGTTTTAAATTGCCTTGTTTTGTTTATTCATCGCATTTGTAATCGATACATTTGTCGCCTACTGTAGCACCGAGATGATAAGGATAAAAATTGAGCTTAGTCAAACTATTCCAAAATCTCTATCTTTATTTTGTGCTTTCTTGTGACAAAGCACATTACTTACGGATACCGTATTTTTCTCTTTACAGACTTTCAAAAAAATATATTGTTTAAGACGAAAGATCGAAGGCTTTTCGTTTTAAATTGCCTTGTTTTGTTTATTCATCGCATTTGTAATCGATACATTTGTCGCCTACTGTAGCACCGAGATGATAAGGATAAAAATTGAGCTTAGTCAAACTATTCCAAAATCTCTATCTTTATTTTATGCTTTCTTGTGACAAAGCACATTACTTAAGGATACCGTATTTTTCTCTTTACAGACTTTCAAAAAAATATATTGTTTAAGACGAAAGATCGAAGGCTTTTCGTTTTAAATTGCCTTGTTTTGTTTATTCATCGCATTTGTAATCGATACATTTGTCGCCTACTGTAGCACCGAGATGATAAGGATAAAAATTGAGCTTAGTCAAACTATTCCAAAATCTCTATCTTTATTTTATGCTTTCTTGTGACAAAGCACATTACTTACGGATACCGTATTTTTCTCTTTACAGACTTTCAAAAAAATATATTGTTTAAGACGAAAGATCGAAGGCTTTTCGTTTTAAATTGCCTTGTTTTGTTTATTCATCGCATTTGTAATCGATACATTTGTCGCCTACTGTAGCACCGAGATGATAAGGATAAAAATTGAGCTTAGTCAAACTATTCCAAAATCTCTATCTTTATTTTATGCTTTCTTGTGACAAAGTACATTACTTAAGGATACCGTATTTTTCTCTTTGCAGACTTTCAAAAAAATATATTGTTTAAGACGAAAGATCGAAGGCTTTTCGTTTTAAATTGCCTTGTTTTGTTTATTCATCGCATTTGTAATCGATACATTTGTCGCCTACTGTAGCACCGAGATGATAAGGATAAAAATTGAGCTTAGTCAAACTATTCCAAAATCTCTATCTTTATTTTATGCTTTCTTGTGACAAAGCACATTACTTACGGATACCGTATTTTTCTCTTTACAGACTTTCAAAAAAATATATTGTTTAAGACGAAAGATCGAAGGCTTTTCGTTTTAAATTGCCTTGTTTTGTTTATTCATCGCATTTGTAATCGATACATTTGTCGCCTACTGTAGCACCGAGATGATAAGGATAAAAATTGAGCTTAGTCAAACTATTCCAAAATCTCTATCTTTATTTTATGCTTTCTTGTGACAAAGCACATTACTTACGGATACCGTATTTTTCTCTTTACAGACTTTCAAAAAAATATATTGTTTAAGACGAAAGATCGAAGGCTTTTCGTTTTAAATTGCCTTGTTTTGTTTATTCATCGCATTTGTAATCGATACATTTGTCGCCTACTGTAGCACCGAGATGATAAGGATAAAAATTGAGCTTAGTCAAACTATTCCAAAATCTCTATCTTTATTTTATGCTTTCTTGTGACAAAGCACATTACTTACGGATACCGTATTTTTCTCTTTACAGACTTTCAAAAAAATATATTGTTTAAGACGAAAGATCGAAGGCTTTTCGTTTTAAATTGCCTTGTTTTGTTTATTCATCGCATTTGTAATCGATACATTTGTCGCCTACTGTAGCACCGAGATGATAAGGATAAAAATTGAGCTTAGTCAAACTATTCCAAAATCTCTATCTTTATTTTATGCTTTCTTGTGACAAAGCACATTACTTACGGATACCGTATTTTTCTCTTTACAGACTTTCAAAAAAATATATTGTTTAAGACGAAAGATCGAAGGCTTTTCGTTTTAAATTACCTTGTTTTGTTTATTCATCGCATTTGTAATCGATACATTTGTCGACTACTGTAGCACCGAGATGATAAGGATAAAAATTGAGCTTAGTCAAACTATTCCAAAATCTCTATCTTTATTTTATGCTTTCTTGTGACAAAGCACATTACTTACGGATACCGTATTTTTCTCTTTACAGACTTTCAAAAAAATATATTGTTTAAGACGAAAGATCGAAGGCTTTTCGTTTTAAATTCCTTGTTTCGTTTATTCATCGCATTTGTAATCGATACATTTGTCGTCTACTGTAGCACCGAGATGATAAGGATAAAAAGTGAGCTTAGTCAAACTATTCCAAAATCTCTATCTTTATTTTATGCTTTCTTGTGACAAAGCACATTACTTACGGATACCGTATTTTTCTCTTTATAGACTTTCAAAAAAATATATTGTTTAAGACGAAAGATCGAAGGCTTTTCGTTTTAAATTGCCTTGTTTTGTTTATTCATCGCATTTGTAATCGATACATTTGTCGCCTACTGTAGCACCGAGATGATAAGGATAAAAATTGAGCTTAGTCAAACTATTCCAAAATCTCTATCTTTATTTTATGCTTTCTTGTGACAAAGCACATTACTTACGGATACCGTATTTTTCTCTTTACAGACTTTCAAAAAAATATATTGTTTAAGACGAAAGATCGAAGGCTTTTCGTTTTAAATTGCCTTGTTTTGTTTATTCATCGCATTTGTAATCGATACATTTGTCGCCTACTGTAGCACCGAGATGATAAGGATAAAAATTGAGCTTAGTCAAACTATTCCAAAATCTCTATCTTTATTTTATGCTTTCTTGTGACAAAGCACATTACTTAAGGATACCGTATTTTTCTCTTTACAGACTTTCAAAAAAATATATTGTTTAAGACGAAAGATCGAAGGCTTTTCGTTTTAAATTGCCTTGTTTTGTTTATTCATCGCATTTGTAATCGATACATTTGTCGCCTACTGTAGCACCGAGATGATAAGGATAAAAATTGAGCTTAGTCAAACTATTCCAAAATCTCTATCTTTATTTCATGCTTTCTTGTGACAAACCACATTACTTACGGATACCGTATTTTTCTCTTTACAGACTTTCAAAAAAATATATTGTTTAAGACGAAAGATCGAAGGCTTTTCGTTTTAAATTACCTTGTTTTGTTTATTCATCGCATTTGTAATCGATACATTTGTCGACTACTGTAGCACCGAGATGATAAGGATAAAAATTGAGCTTAGTCAATCTATTCCAAAATCTCTATCTTTATTTTATGCTTTCTTGTGACAAAGCACATTACTTACGGATACCGTATTTTTCTCTTTACAGACTTTCAAAAAAATATATTGTTTAAGACGAAAGATCGAAGGCTTTTCGTTTTAAATTCCTTGTTTCGTTTATTCATCGCATTTGTAATCGATACATTTGTCGTCTACTGTAGCACCGAGATGATAAGGATAAAAAGTGAGCTTAGTCAAACTATTCCAAAATCTCTATCTTTATTTTATGCTTTCTTGTGACAAAGCACATTACTTACGGATACCGTATTTTTCTCTTTACAGACTTTCAAAAAAATATATTGTTTAAGACGAAAGATCGAAGGCTTTTCGTTTTAAATTACCTTGTTTTGTTTATTCATCGCATTTGTAATCGATACATTTGTCGACTACTGTAGCACCGAGATGATAAGGATAAAAATTGAGCTTAGTCAAACTATTCCAAAATCTCTATCTTTATTTTATGCTTTCTTGTGACAAAGCACATTACTTACGGATACCGTATTTTTCTCTTTACAGACTTTCAAAAAAATATATTGTTTAAGACGAAAGATCGAAGGCTTTTCGTTTTAAATTCCTTGTTTCGTTTATTCATCGCATTTGTAATCGATACATTTGTCGTCTACTGTAGCACCGAGATGATAAGGATAAAAAGTGAGCTTAGTCAAACTCTTCCAAAATCTCTATCTTTATTTTATGCTTTCTTGTGACAAAGCACATTACTTACGGATACCGTATTTTTCTCTTTACAGACTTTCAAAAAAATATATTGTTTAAGACGAAAGATCGAAGGCTTTTCGTTTTAAATTGCCTTGTTTTGTTTATTCATCGCATTTGTAATCGATACATTTGTCGCCTACTGTAGCACCGAGATGATAAGGATAAAAATTGAGCTTAGTCAAACTATTCCAAAATCTCTATCTTTATTTTATGCTTTCTTGTGACAAAGCACATTACTTACGGATACCGTATTTTTCTCTTTACAGACTTTCAAAAAAATATATTGTTTAAGACGGAAGATCGAAGGCTTTTCGTTTTAAATTGCCTTGTTTTGTTTATTCATCGCATTTGTAATCGATACATTTGTCGCCTACTGTAGCACCGAGATGATAAGGATAAAAATTGAGCTTAGTCAAACTATTCCAAAATCTCTATCTTTATTTTATGCTTTCTTGTGACAAAGCACATTACTTACGGATACCGTATTTTTCTCTTTACAGACTTTCAAAAAAATATATTGTTTAAGACGAAAGATCGAAGGCTTTTCGTTTTAAATTGCCTTGTTTTGTTTATTCATCGCATTTGTAATCGATACATTTGTCGCCTACTGTAGCACCGAGATGATAAGGATAAAAATTGAGCTTAGTCAAACTATTCCAAAATCTCTATCTTTATTTTATGCTTTCTTGTGACAAAGCACATTACTTACGGACACCGTATTTTTCTCTTTACAGACTTTCAAAAAAATATATTGTTTAAGACCAAAGATCGAAGGCTTTTCGTTTTAAATTGCCTTGTTTTGTTTATTCATCGCATTTGTAATCGATACATTTGTCGCCTACTGTAGCACCGAGATGATAAGGATAAAAATTGAGCTTAGTCAAACTATTCCAAAATCTCTATCTTTATTTTATGCTTTCTTGTGACAAAGCACATTACTTACGGATACCGTATTTTTCTCTTTACAGACTTTCAAAAAAATATATTGTTTAAGACGAAAGATCGAAGGCTTTTCGTTTTAAATTGCCTTGTTTTGTTTATTCATCGCATTTGTAATCGATACATTTGTCGCCTACTGTAGCACCGAGATGATAAGGATAAAAATTGAGCTTAGTCAAACTATTCCAAAATCTCTATCTTTATTTTATGCTTTCTTGTGACAAAGCACATTACTTAAGGATACCGTATTTTTCTCTTTACAGACTTTCAAAAAAATATATTGTTTAAGACGAAAGATCGAAGGCTTTTCGTTTTAAATTGCCTTGTTTTGTTTATTCATCGCATTTGTAATCGATACATTTGTCGCCTACTGTAGCACCGAGATGATAAGGATAAAAATTGAGCTTAGTCAAACTATTCCAAAATCTCTATCTTTATTTTATGCTTTCTTGTGACAAAGCACATTACTTACGGATACCGTATTTTTCTCTTTACAGACTTTCAAAAAAATATATTGTTTAAGACGAAAGATCGAAGGCTTTTCGTTTTAAATTGCCTTGTTTTGTTTATTCATCGCATTTGTAATCGATACATTTGTCGCCTACTGTAGCACCGAGATGATAAGGATAAAAATTGAGCTTAGTCAAACTATTCCAAAATCTCTATCTTTATTTCATGCTTTCTTGTGACAAACCACATTACTTACGGATACCGTATTTTTCTCTTTACAGACTTTCAAAAAAATATATTGTTTAAGACGAAAGATCGAAGGCTTTTCGTTTTAAATTACCTTGTTTTGTTTATTCATCGCATTTGTAATCGATACATTTGTCGACTACTGTAGCACCGAGATGATAAGGATAAAAATTGAGCTTAGTCAATCTATTCCAAAATCTCTATCTTTATTTTATGCTTTCTTGTGACAAAGCACATTACTTACGGATACCGTATTTTTCTCTTTACAGACTTTCAAAAAAATATATTGTTTAAGACGAAAGATCGAAGGCTTTTCGTTTTAAATTCCTTGTTTCGTTTATTCATCGCATTTGTAATCGATACATTTGTCGTCTACTGTAGCACCGAGATGATAAGGATAAAAAGTGAGCTTAGTCAAACTATTCCAAAATCTCTATCTTTATTTTATGCTTTCTTGTGACAAAGCACATTACTTACGGATACCGTATTTTTCTCTTTACAGACTTTCAAAAAAATATATTGTTTAAGACGAAAGATCGAAGGCTTTTCGTTTTAAATTACCTTGTTTTGTTTATTCATCGCATTTGTAATCGATACATTTGTCGACTACTGTAGCACCGAGATGATAAGGATAAAAATTGAGCTTAGTCAAACTATTCCAAAATCTCTATCTTTATTTTATGCTTTCTTGTGACAAAGCACATTACTTACGGATACCGTATTTTTCTCTTTACAGACTTTCAAAAAAATATATTGTTTAAGACGAAAGATCGAAGGCTTTTCGTTTTAAATTCCTTGTTTCGTTTATTCATCGCATTTGTAATCGATACATTTGTCGTCTACTGTAGCACCGAGATGATAAGGATAAAAAGTGAGCTTAGTCAAACTCTTCCAAAATCTCTATCTTTATTTTATGCTTTCTTGTGACAAAGCACATTACTTACGGATACCGTATTTTTCTCTTTACAGACTTTCAAAAAAATATATTGTTTAAGACGAAAGATCGAAGGCTTTTCGTTTTAAATTGCCTTGTTTTGTTTATTCATCGCATTTGTAATCGATACATTTGTCGCCTACTGTAGCACCGAGATGATAAGGATAAAAATTGAGCTTAGTCAAACTATTCCAAAATCTCTATATTTATTTTATGCTTTCTTGTGACAAAGCACATTACTTACGGATACCGTATTTTTCTCTTTACAGACTTTCAAAAAATATATTGTTTAAGACGGAAGATCGAAGGCTTTTCGTTTTAAATTGCCTTGTTTTGTTTATTCATCGCATTTGTAATCGATACATTTGTCGCCTACTGTAGCACCCAGATGATAAGGATAAAAATTGAGCTTAGTCAAACTATTCCAAAATCTCTATCTTTATTTTATGCTTTCTTGTGACAAAGCACATTACTTACGGATACCGTATTTTTCTCTTTACAGACTTTCAAAAAAATATATTGTTTAAGACGAAAGATCGAAGGCTTTTCGTTTTAAATTGCCTTGTTTTGTTTATTCATCGCATTTGTAATCGATACATTTGTCGCCTACTGTAGCACCGAGATGATAAGGATAAAAATTGAGCTTAGTCAAACTATTCCAAAATCTCTATCTTTATTTTATGCTTTCTTGTGACAAAGCACATTACTTACGGATACCGTATTTTTCTCTTTACAGACTTTCAAAAAAATATATTGTTTAAGACGAAAGATCGAAGGCTTTTCGTTTTAAATTGCCTTGCTTTGTTTATTCATCGCATTTGTAATCGATACATTTGTCGCCTACTGTAGCACCGAGATGATAAGGATAAAAATTGAGCTTAGTCAAACTATTCCAAAATCTCTATCTTTATTTTATGCTTTCTTGTGACAAAGCACATTACTTACGGACACCGTATTTTTCTCTTTACAGACTTTCAAAAAAATATATTGTTTAAGACCAAAGATCGAAGGCTTTTCGTTTTAAATTGCCTTGTTTTGTTTATTCATCGCATTTGTAATCGATACATTTGTCGCCTACTGTAGCACCGAGATGATAAGGATAAAAATTGAGCTTAGTCAAACTATTCCAAAATCTCTATCTTTATTTTATGCTTTCTTGTGACAAAGCACATTACTTACGGATACCGTATTTTTCTCTTTACAGACTTTCAAAAAAATATATTGTTTAAGACGAAAGATCGAAGGCTTTTCGTTTTAAATTGCCTTGTTTTGTTTATTCATCGCATTTGTAATCGATACATTTGTCGCCTACTGTAGCACCGAGATGATAAGGATAAAAATTGAGCTTAGTCAAACTATTCCAAAATCTCTATCTTTATTTTATGCTTTCTTGTGACAAAGCACATTACTTAAGGATACCGTATTTTTCTCTTTACAGACTTTCAAAAAAATATATTGTTTAAGACGAAAGATCGAAGGCTTTTCGTTTTAAATTGCCTTGTTTTGTTTATTCATCGCATTTGTAATCGATACATTTGTCGCCTACTGTAGCACCGAGATGATAAGGATAAAAATTGAGCTTAGTCAAACTATTCCAAAATCTCTATCTTTATTTTATGCTTTCTTGTGACAAAGCACATTACTTACGGATACCGTATTTTTCTCTTTACAGACTTTCAAAAAAATATATTGTTTAAGACGAAAGATCGAAGGCTTTTCGTTTTAAATTGCCTTGTTTTGTTTATTCATCGCATTTGTAATCGATACATTTGTCGCCTACTGTAGCATCGAGATGATAAGGATAAAAATTGAGCTTAGTCAAACTATTCCAAAATCTCTATCTTTATTTTATGCTTTCTTGTGACAAAGCACATTACTTAAGGATACCGTATTTTTCTCTTTACAGACTTTCAAAAAAATATATTGTTTAAGACGAAAGATCGAAGGCTTTTCGTTTTAAATTGCCTTGTTTTGTTTATTCATCGCATTTGTAATCGATACATTTGTCGCCTACTGTAGCACCGAGATGATAAGGATAAAAATTGAGCTTAGTCAAACTATTCCAAAATCTCTATCTTTATTTTATGCTTTCTTGTGACAAAGCACATTACTTACGGATACCGTATTTTTCTCTTTACAGACTTTCAAAAAAATATATTGTTTAAGACGAAAGATCGAAGGCTTTTCGTTTTAAATTGCCTTGTTTTGTTTATTCATCGCATTTGTAATCGATACATTTGTCGCCTACTGTAGCACCGAGATGATAAGGATAAAAATTGAGCTTAGTCAAACTATTCCAAAATCTCTATCTTTATTTTATGCTTTCTTGTGACAAAGCACATTACTTACGGATACCGTATTTTTCTCTTTACAGACTTTCAAAAAAATATATTGTTTAAGACGAAAGATCGAAGGCTTTTCGTTTTAAATTGCCTTGTTTTGTTTATTCATCGCATTTGTAATCGATACATTTGTCGCCTACTGTAGCACCGAGATGATAAGGATAAAAATTGAGCTTAGTCAAACTATTCCAAAATCTCTATCTTTATTTTATGCTTTCTTGTGACAAAGCACATTACTTACGGATACCGTATTTTTCTCTTTACAGACTTTCAAAAAAATATATTGTTTAAGACGAAAGATCGAAGGCTTTTCGTTTTAAATTGCCTTGTTTTGTTTATTCATCGCATTTGTAATCGATACATTTGTCGCCTACTGTAGCACCGAGATGATAAGGATAAAAATTGAGCTTAGTCAAACTATTCCAAAATCTCTATCTTTATTTTATGCTTTCTTGTGACAAAGCACATTACTTACGGATACCGTATTTTTCTCTTTACAGACTTTCAAAAAAATATATTGTTTAAGACGAAAGATCGAAGGCTTTTCGTTTTAAATTACCTTGTTTTGTTTATTCATCGCATTTGTAATCGATACATTTGTCGACTACTGTAGCACCGAGATGATAAGGATAAAAATTGAGCTTAGTCAAACTATTCCAAAATCTCTATCTTTATTTTATGCTTTCTTGTGACAAAGCACATTACTTACGGATACCGTATTTTTCTCTTTACAGACTTTCAAAAAAATATATTGTTTAAGACGAAAGATCGAAGGCTTTTCGTTTTAAATTGCCTTGTTTTGTTTATTCATCGCATTTGTAATCGATACATTTGTCGCCTACTGTAGCACCGAGATGATAAGGATAAAAATTGAGCTTAGTCAAACTATTCCAAAATCTCTATCTTTATTTTATGCTTTCTTGTGACAAAGCACATTACTTAAGGATACCGTATTTTTCTCTTTACAGACTTTCAAAAAAATATATTGTTTAAGACGAAAGATCGAAGGCTTTTCGTTTTAAATTGCCTTGTTTTGTTTATTCATCGCATTTGTAATCGATACATTTGTCGCCTACTGTAGCACCGAGATGATAAGGATAAAAATTGAGCTTAGTCAAACTATTCCAAAATCTCTATCTTTATTTTATGCTTTCTTGTGACAAAGCACATTACTTACGGATACCGTATTTTTCTCTTTACAGACTTTCAAAAAAATATATTGTTTAAGACGAAAGATCGAAGGCTTTTCGTTTTAAATTGCCTTGTTTTGTTTATTCATCGCATTTGTAATCGATACATTTGTCGCCTACTGTAGCACCGAGATGATAAGGATAAAAATTGAGCTTAGTCAAACTATTCCAAAATCTCTATCTTTATTTTATGCTTTCTTGTGACAAAGCACATTACTTACGGATACCGTATTTTTCTCTTTACAGACTTTCAAAAAAATATATTGTTTAAGACGAAAGATCGAAGGCTTTTCGTTTTAAATTGCCTTGTTTTGTTTATTCATCGCATTTGTAATCGATACATTTGTCGCCTACTGTAGCACCGAGATGATAAGGATAAAAATTGAGCTTAGTCAAACTATTCCAAAATCTCTATCTTTATTTTATGCTTTCTTGTGACAAAGCACATTACTTACGGATACCGTATTTTTCTCTTTACAGACTTTCAAAAAAATATATTGTTTAAGACGAAAGATCGAAGGCTTTTCGTTTTAAATTACCTTGTTTTGTTTATTCATCGCATTTGTAATCGATACATTTGTCGACTACTGTAGCACCGAGATGATAAGGATAAAAATTGAGCTTAGTCAAACTATTCCAAAATCTCTATCTTTATTTTATGCTTTCTTGTGACAAAGCACATTACTTACGGATACCGTATTTTTCTCTTTACAGACTTTCAAAAAAATATATTGTTTAAGACGAAAGATCGAAGGCTTTTCGTTTTAAATTACCTTGTTTTGTTTATTCATCGCATTTGTAATCGATACATTTGTCGACTACTGTAGCACCGAGATGATAAGGATAAAAATTGAGCTTAGTCAAACTATTCCAAAATCTCTATCTTTATTTTATGCTTTCTTGTGACAAAGCACATTACTTACGGATACCGTATTTTTCTCTTTACAGACTTTCAAAAAAATATATTGTTTAAGACGAAAGATCGAAGGCTTTTCGTTTTAAATTCCTTGTTTCGTTTATTCATCGCATTTGTAATCGATACATTTGTCGTCTACTGTAGCACCGAGATGATAAGGATAAAAAGTGAGCTTAGTCAAACTATTCCAAAATCTCTATCTTTATTTTATGCTTTCTTGTGACAAAGCACATTACTTACGGATACCGTATTTTTCTCTTTACAGACTTTCAAAAAAATATATTGTTTAAGACGAAAGATCGAAGGCTTTTCGTTTTAAATTGCCTTGTTTTGTTTATTCATCGCATTTGTAATCGATACATTTGTCGCCTACTGTAGCACCGAGATGATAAGGATAAAAATTGAGCTTAGTCAAACTATTCCAAAATCTCTATCTTTATTTTATGCTTTCTTGTGACAAAGCACATTACTTACGGATACCGTATTTTTCTCTTTACAGACTTTCAAAAAAATATATTGTTTAAGACGAAAGATCGAAGGCTTTTCGTTTTAAATTGCCTTGTTTTGTTTATTCATCGCATTTGTAATCGATACATTTGTCGCCTACTGTAGCACCGAGATGATAAGGATAAAAATTGAGCTTAGTCAAACTATTCCAAAATCTCTATCTTTATTTTATGCTTTCTTGTGACAAAGCACATTACTTACGGATACCGTATTTTTCTCTTTACAGACTTTCAAAAAAATATATTGTTTAAGACGAAAGATCGAAGGCTTTTCGTTTTAAATTGCCTTGTTTTGTTTATTCATCGCATTTGTAATCGATACATTTGTCGCCTACTGTAGCACCGAGATGATAAGGATAAAAATTGAGCTTAGTCAAACTATTCCAAAATCTCTATCTTTATTTTATGCTTTCTTGTGACAAAGCACATTACTTACGGATACCGTATTTTTCTCTTTACAGACTTTCAAAAAAATATATTGTTTAAGACGAAAGATCGAAGGCTTTTCGTTTTAAATTACCTTGTTTTGTTTATTCATCGCATTTGTAATCGATACATTTGTCGACTACTGTAGCACCGAGATGATAAGGATAAAAATTGAGCTTAGTCAAACTATTCCAAAATCTCTATCTTTATTTTATGCTTTCTTGTGACAAAGCACATTACTTACGGATACCGTATTTTTCTCTTTACAGACTTTCAAAAAAATATATTGTTTAAGACG
Source organism: Maratus speculifer (assembly GCA_964019185.1). Taxonomy (NCBI): domain Eukaryota; kingdom Metazoa; phylum Arthropoda; class Arachnida; order Araneae; family Salticidae; genus Maratus; species Maratus speculifer. The sequence continues at coordinate 3,317,262 of CAXHSM010000002.1, forward strand.
AAAGATCGAAGGCTTTTCGTTTTAAATTCCTTGTTTCGTTTATTCATCGCATTTGTAATCGATACATTTGTCGTCTACTGTAGCACCGAGATGATAAGGATAAAAAGTGAGCTTAGTCAAACTATTCCAAAATCTCTATCTTTATTTTATGCTTTCTTGTGACAAAGCACATTACTTACGGATACCGTATTTTTCTCTTTACAGACTTTCAAAAAAATATATTGTTTAAGACGAAAGATCGAAGGCTTTTCGTTTTAAATTGCCTTGTTTTGTTTATTCATCGCATTTGTAATCGATACATTTGTCGCCTACTGTAGCACCGAGATGATAAGGATAAAAATTGAGCTTAGTCAAACTATTCCAAAATCTCTATCTTTATTTTATGCTTTCTTGTGACAAAGCACATTACTTACGGATACCGTATTTTTCTCTTTACAGACTTTCAAAAAAATATATTGTTTAAGACGAAAGATCGAAGGCTTTTCGTTTTAAATTGCCTTGTTTTGTTTATTCATCGCATTTGTAATCGATACATTTGTCGTCTACTGTAGCACCGAGATGATAAGGATAAAAATTGAGCTTAGTCAAACTATTCCAAAATCTCTATCTTTATTTTATGCTTTCTTGTGACAAAGCACATTACTTACGGATACCGTATTTTTCTCTTTACAGACTTTCGAAAAAATATACTGTCTAAGACGAAAGATCGAAGACTTTTCGTTTTAAATTGCCTTGTTTTGTTTATTCATCGCATGATCTGTAATGTACCTAAACTCCACCATTCTTAGTTTGTCATATAATTTGTGCATGGTCCTTTAAAAAATAATTGCCCAATTACGAGACCAGGAAGCAGTTTCACTAACCATCACCTTATCAGGATGCGGCTTAAATTATAGGATTATATACATCTGGATTCGCAGATTTTCCTGCACCCACTCCTTCATGTTTTATACTTTTAGTACAGGAAAATACAAGGACAAAGCAACTGATCATTTATTGCAATTGTGTCTACAGGTGGTTTCCACTTAGATATGACTTGGCAGTCCAGTTGCATTTTAACATGCTAAGCGAATTCTGTCTAATTCTAGAATTTCAACCGTTAGCTCTATGAAATGATGGTCTATGCAGCGGTCTCTTGGTCTATAATTGTCTTTTTTGAGTTTATATAAGAGTGAGTTTATAAAATTTTAATGTTGGAAAACAATCTTAATAATATAAAAGCGAAATAGATTGTCAAATGTTGTATAAAAAGCTTTACTAAACACTGATATGACAATATAACAATTAAGTAGAACCACTATCATTTTTAAATAAGTAAATAAAAAAAAATTATCTTTTTTTAGCAAGTTATATACAAATAAGACCGTGATTAGCGACAGCAATCTTATTATTAACCGACTTCCAAAAAGGAGAGAAGGTTATCAATTCGACGCGTATGTATTTTTTTTTATGTATGTTCACAGATTACTCCGAAACCATGCAACCGATTAATTTGGTTTTGCTGTTAAATGAAAGACGATCCTCTCGAATTGGTATCACTTCAGTTTCATCGAAATTGGTTCTGTACTTTTTTTAGTAATTAGGCAAAAACTAATAAAATTAGTGATTTTTCGCTAATTAAAAGTGTTGAATACGTTCGTTGAATGGACTGTAAACAGCATGGCCGAGCGGTCTAAGGCGCTAGAATGAAGCTCTTTTTTGGGAAAGAGAGCGTGGGCTCGAACCCCGCTCCTGACATTATTTACATCTATGTAAAATTTACAATTTTTTTTCCGTATTACAATATTTATTTTTAACCGGCTTCAGAAAAGGAAGAGGAAGTTATCAATTCGACGCGTATGTATTTTTTTTCTATGTATGTTCACCAATTACTCTGAAACTATCCAACCGATTAATTTGTTTTTTGTATTTAATAAAAAAGGCTACTCTCCAATTGGTACCACTTCCATTTCATTGAAATTGGTTCAGTATTTTTTAGTAATTAGGCAAAATGTAACAAAATTTCTGATTTCTCGCAAATTAAAAGTAACATGGACTTTGAATAAGCTCGCCGGCTGTAGCGTTATCAGGGTGGCCGAGCTGTCTAAGGCGCCAGACTTATGCACTTGTTCTCAGAAGAAAGCAAGGGATCAAACCCCACTTCTGACATAACTTACATCCATGTATAATTTATAATATTTTTTCCGTATTATAATATTTATTATTAACTGACTTCAGAAAAGGAAGAGGAAGTTATCAAGTCGAAACGTATGTATTTTTTTTTCTATGTATGTTCACCGATTACTCCGAAACTATCCAACCGATTAATTTTGTTTTGTGTTAAATAAAAGAGGCTACTCTCGAATTGGTACCATTTCCATTTCATGAAAATTGGTTCAATACTTTTTTAGTAATTAGGCAAAATTTAATAAAATTGGTAATTTTTCGCAAATTAAAAATAACATGGACTTTGAATAAACTCGCCGATTGGAGCGCAGTCAGGATGACCCAGTGGTTTAAGGAGCCAGATTTAAGCTCTGATGCTCGAAAGAGAGCGTGCGTTCGAACCCTATTTCTGTCAAAATTTACATCCATGTGTAATTTACAATAATTTTTTACGTATTATAATTTTTATTAGCTGACTTCGAAAAATCGTTAACTTTTAACTAAAAAGAGAAAAATAAACTTTTCTACCAAAAATTGAACCGACTTCAAAAACTACTGCAAAGCGAAAAATTATCTTTTTACATAATAGTAATAAGAAATTAAATTAAGAGCATAGTATTTACCATGCGTATTATTATATTTATGTACATTAATTTGATTTTTTGGAGTCGGTGCCAGCGAAGCCAATTTCAAAATTAAAATTAAATATCCAATTCAATTCCTAAAAGAATAAAGGCTTGACTGGCACCGACTCCAAAAAACCAAATTAATGTACATAAATATAATAATACGCATGGTAAATACTATACTCTTAATTTAATTTCTTATTACTATTATGTAAAAAAAATATTTTTCACTTTGCAGTAGTTTTTGAAGTCGGTACAATTTTTGGTAGAAAAGTTTATTTTTTTTAAGTAGTTTTTGTTACAACAAGTCAAAAGCCATTCGAAAAAAAATAATAAAATAAATACATATATATCTGTACATTTTCACCAATCATAACCCTCAAACTGAATACTTGAAACAGTTCTACGTACAAAAGTTGATTTAGATATACAGGGTGTCTCTAAACTCATGGTACAAACTTTAAGGGGTGATTGTGCACATCAAGACAAACAATATTTAAATAGGAAACTAAGGGTCCAAACGTCTTCCAAAGGAGATAGTCGCCATTAAAGTTTAGTGTCCAAAAATTCAAATGATTATAAAAATCAGAAAAATTGGTAGATTCGTTTGCGGTTTTCACTAAAACTATTCTTTATGTCAGTATTGTCTTGAAAATAAATTATAAAGATAAATTTCAAAAAATGCCGATATTGGGCACTTTAGACTTTGTAGTAACGAACAACTATTTTTTACCGTTATTTTTTGCATATCATTAAATTTTTTTAGAAGATTAGACATAAACTTAAATTTTGAGCTCCAAATTTAAATAGTTGGGAGTGGTTAAGTAGCGCAAACTGAACTGTAAGGGGAGGTTCAAATTTCAATTGATTATAAAAAACGGAAAAATTGGTCAATTGATTTGCGATTTTCACTAAAATTATTCGTTATGTCAGTGTTATCTTGAAAATAAATTATAAAGATAAAATTCAAAAAATGCCGATAGAGGGCACTTTAAACTTTGGAGTACCACGTACAATTATTTTTAACGTTCATACTATTTTTAACGTTAGTTTTAACGTACAACTATTTTTTACCGTTATTTTTTGCATCTCATAATTTTTTTTTAGATGCTTAGACATAAATTTAAATTTTGAGATTAAAATGTAAATCGTTGGAAGTGGTTAAGTAGCTTCTAAGTTTTCTAAGGAGTCTCTAAGTTTTTTATAACTCAACTGTGTTCAATGGGAGTTAGGAGTTTCAAATTTCAAATGACTATAAAAAACGGAAAAATTTGTCGGTTTTCGCAAAAACTACTCTTTATATCAATATTTCCTCGAAAATAAATTTTAAAGATATTTTTCAAAAAATTCCGCCTTAAACTTTAGAGAAACCAACAACTATTTTTAACCGTCATATTTTGTATCTAATTAAATGCTTGTAAAAGTTCAAACTTAAATTTTGAGCTCAAAATCCGCATCGTTGTGAGTAATTAAGTAGCGGAAAATTGAACTGTGTTCGAGGGGTGGGGAGGGTAACATTTAAACTCCTGAACACAGTTCAATTTGCGCTTCTTAAACCCTCCCATCGATTTAGAATTTAAACTCAAAATTTAAGTCTAAGCTTTTGCAAACATTTAATTAGACACAAAAAATAACGGTTAAAAATAGTTATTGGTTACTCTAAAGTTTAAGGCGCCCTCTAACGGAATTTTTTGAAATTTTTCTTTAAAATTTATTTTCAAGGAAATATTGACATAAAGAATAGTTTTAGCGAAAACCGACCAATTTTTCCGTTTTTTATAATCATTTGAAATTTGAACCTCCCCACCACCATTGAACACAGTTCAGTTTGCGCACTTAACCACTCCCAACGATTCAGATTTTCATCTCAAAATTTAAGTTTATGTCTAAGCTTCTAAAAAAAATTTATGAGATGCAAAAAGTAACGGTAAAAAATAGTTGTACGTTACTCCTAAGTCTAAAGCGCCGTCTTTCGGCATTTTTTGAATTTTATGTTTATAATTTATTTTCAAGATAATACTGACATAAAGAATAATTTTAGTGAAAATCGCAAATCAATTGACCAAGTTTTCCGTTTTTCATAATCATTTGAAATTTGAACTGCACCTCCCCGTACAGTTTGCGCTACTTAACCACTCCCAACGATTTAAATTTTGAGCTCAAAATTTAAGTTTATGTCTAAGCTTCTAAAAAAATTTAATGAGATGCAAAAAATAACGGTAAAAATAGTTGTTCGTTACTACAAAGTCTAAAGCGCCCTTTATCGGCATTTTTTGAAATTTATCTTTATAATTTATTTTCAAGACAATACTGACATAAAGAATAGTTTTAGTGAAAACCGCAAACGAATCGACCAATTTTTCTGTTTTTTATAATTATTTGAATTTTTGGACCGTAAACTTTAATGGCGCCTATCTCCTTCGGAAGACGTTTGGGACCCTCAATTTCCTATTTAATAGTGTTTGGCTTGATGTGTACTATCACCACTTAAAGTTTGTACCATGAAATTAGAAACACCCTGTATATACAAAAATACCTCGTTTTTGTTTTCAGTGTTTTCTTTTAGGGAAAAAAGAGCAGAAACGAAAGACAGGGACGATCTTGAGACTGCGATCTTGATCTGTTTTAGAGAGTAGTTTACTATGATAGTCAATCTTCTAATATATATTATTTTACCAGTTTTTTTTATTTAATTTTTTTCATTTATGACTTACACTTTAAAAAATGCATGCACATTTTTAATAAAGTCCATTTAACTATTAAATTAAAAAAGTCGAGAAACTACTTTAAAATTTTTAACGCTTGAAACATTTAAATGTTTATAAATCTATATAAAAAGGTTATTTTTTATTTTATTTTTTACTTATTTTTTGTAAATTTTGGGAATAGAATTTTTATTTTTTTAATAGCAAAAAAACAATTTATATAAAAATTTGCAAGAAAAATGAATGTTTTTTTTTCTACTGAAGATATTCATAATTGTTTTCCATGTTTTACCAATAATTTCCGACTTTTTTTCTCAAAATATAGAATTAAAGTTACAGCTATATTTCAAATTTTAAAACATTTTGGTTCATGTTTTTACACAAATATTAATATAATGTAATCGAAGTGATTACACTTCTTTTTAACGATTTCAGTAAGTTCTAATGAATGCTTATTCATTATTAAAAAAAGACAGATATTAATATATATAAATAATGCAACGATAAACTTTAAAAGTTTTTTTAGCTATCATTAGAAAAGTGATCTTTTGAAATTTTAATCGACAAAATACGTAAACTGGAATCAATCGTAAAAATGGTCGATATAATTTGTTCACTAAACACAAGCGCATTCGAAAGTCTCCGAAAAATAGTTAGATGACAAGTTTCAAATTTCAAATACCCCATTTTCGAAAAATTATCAAACAAGAATATTTTACGATACTTTATTCAGCAACAAAATATCAATTTAAGTGAACGTAAAACCGAAATCTAAAACCACTTTTATTTAATGAAATTCGGATACCTGGAGTCTATTAAACCACGTAAAATGCTTATGTTCGACGTAAATATGTAATAACATTTTGCTCGAGATTTATAACCACTTCCATAACGCTACATTTAATCCTGACATGTATCGATTTTCTAGAGAATTACCAATTTAATATTGGCTTTCGAAAATTTTATATCCTCCTGGTAAAATCAAAATTATACCGAAACATATTATATCAAGGAATAACGTAGGTTTATTTATTTTGTTTTTTGGTACCATCGAAATTATATAGATACGTAGCACCTATATCCGTCGTCTGATATGTACGTCTGTCTGTCTATCCGTCTGTCCAGATATAACAGCACAAAAACTACCCAACCGAATGACTTGGAACATTGCTGACTTTTGTCAAGTCAATGTTAATTTTATGAAAATTGAATTAAAACTTAAAAATATATTAATAAAAGTTTTCTTCATTCTATACAATAATATCATACGTCCAATGATATCCCATGATACGCAATGATTCTAGATTACTAGGTTGATGAATCCCTTTTAAGAGCCCAATTAGTTCAATATTAATGAATTCAATGCGTAAATTCGTAATAAATTTTGTATTCCATGCATTTTTGCGTAAAAGTGCAAAAGGTATTGCACCAAAAACTGGTTGGTTATAAAACTAAATTCGTACAAACACTCTTTATTTGCCACGTTTGACGTATCATTTCCGACTTGTTTCTTTTCATTAAATAGGACTGAAGTTACAGCTATCCTTGAACTAATTAATATATATATGTATATTTCATGCATGTTTTTACACAAATATTAATATAGTGTAGCACTTTTTTTAATTATATGAGTAACTTCTTATGTGTTATGTTAATAAATATAAAAACAAAATTATTAAATTTCAAGAAAAATACATTTAGAAAAATCATCAGTTGAAACTGTAATCGATAAAATTTACTAACAGGAAGCATTAATAAAAATGGCATTTAATTTAACCCTTCACTGCAGGATTTTTTTCTATTTTTATGAAAAAAATATTTGAAATCTATATGTAAAAAATAATAATGGGGAAAATAGTAAAAAAGGTAGATTACAAATTTTCAGCTAAAAGTTCATATTTTAAGGCGTGTATCCATTATACACAGTTAGGGCTTTTAAGTGTTGTATTGCTATATTTTGCAATTAAGTAGACTTAATTAATTTTATCTGCTTAATACCCAGCACATTTCTTTATATTAATATTTAGTAAAAATAATAAAGTATGTTTTGCCTTAGTAGTTTAATCGATTTTGTTGTTGTTGTTGTTTCCGAAGAACCAGTTTTAATTTTTTATCAAATGCAGCCATCTGAACTCTGGACTGTTCTCGATCAGTTACAGCGATCCTATTGGCCAAATTCGTGGCACATAAGAAGAATGATACTGTTTTTAGGTATGTGCCACATGTGGCACACGGTGCAGTGAAGGGCTAGTCACTAAACACAAGGGCAATCGATAGTCTCCGTGTAATATTTAATCAAGAAGTTTAGAATTTCAAATACCCCATTTCTAAAAAATCACCAAACACGGACATTTTGCTATATTTTATTCACAAACATATATCAGTTTTATCAACCATAAAACCGAAGTTTTAAACCGCTAAATTTAATGAAACTCAAATTACCTGTGCTACATTAAACACGCAGCATGTTTACGTTTGACGTAAGTATGTAATAATTGTCTGGCCGAGATTTCTAACCACATCTTTCCACATTTAATCTTGACAGGCATCAATTTTCTAGAGATTTCCGAATTTAATATTGGCTCTCGAAAATTGTATCTTTCCTTGGTAAAATCAAAGGTATAACGAAATATTTTATATCAAATAGTAACGTAGGTTTACTTTTTATTTGTCACTTTAATTCTATCAGACCGAATCTGCGACATGTGTGACCAACGAAGTCATAAATCAAAAAATATTTTTGCAGAAAAGAGCCGAGATTCGTAAAAAATAGAGTAATTTGATAGTATATTTTGAGAAATAGGGCGCGATCAAAACCAGCAAATATAAATTTTTTTAAAAGAAGTGTTTTTGAAAAGTTTGAGTTTAGTAAATATTTATTTACTTTAGAGTAAATATATTTAAAGTTCAGTATTTTTTTTTCTTTCCTTTATTTTTTAGAAAAATTGACTCAAAAAACTTTTATGCATATACGGACCTTGATAGGTACACACATAAGCAAAGGAAAAAGTTTATTCTTCTTATCAATATATTTTATCAATAATCTAAATGAGTCATTTTTATAAGATCTACAATAGAAGTTTATGAATATTTCAATTAAAAGATATTTAACCAAGAAGCTTCAAATTTCAAATATCCCATTAGTGAAGAATTACCAAACACGGATATTTTACTATGCTTTATTTACAAATAAATATTAATGTTATGAACCATAAAACCGAAGTTTAAAATCACTTATTTTTAATGAAACTCATATACTTGGACTATATAAAAACTATGTTCGATGCAAATATGCAATGACATTCTGCCTGATATTTATAACCACATCATGCCACGTTTCATTTTGACATGTATCCATTTTCTAGGGATTTCCGAATTTAATATTGGCTATCGATTATTTTTATCTTCTATTGGTAAAATCAAAGGTATACCGAAATACTTTATAACAGGTAGTAACGCATGGTTATTTATTTTTATTTGTCCCTTTGATTCTATGAGACCAATCTGCGACATCTGTGTGGCCAACAAAGTCAGCAATCAAAACATATTTAAGAAAAAAAAGAAAAAAAAAAAAAAAAAAAAAAAAAAAAAAAAAAAAAAAAATTGACATTTCTAAAAAAAAGAAAAAAAGATAGAGTAGTAACTTGATAGTATATTTTGAGACATGGGGCGTGATAAAAACCAGCAAATATAAATAAAAAAAATGTTTTTGAAAAGTTTGAGTTTAGTAAATATTTATTTACTTTAAATATGTTTAAAGTTCAATAGTTTATTTTCTTTTTTTCAAGGAAAAATGGACTTTCGCATGTATATATGGACGCAGATACATACACATATATGCGTAAGATTTGCTTTTATTATAATATATCGTATGGAATTATATAGAGAAATTTTTGATATTGTAAAATAGTCAGTCAAATCGGAATACTGTGAAATTTCCCTGTGTGACCACCTACATTAATTGACAACCTCCCTGGTTGAGTATTTTTTTTTCGTGGAACAAATCTTGTCCCCATTACGCTCAATACTAATTTTACCTCCTTTCAGAGACTATCTCAGTTGAAATCCGTAATGAATGACCGATTATTTTGAAGAAAATGAAACAGATTCCGTTTTTTTAGGTGCGTTCGTAATTATGTAAATACGTAGCATCTATAGTTGTCGTTCAGTCCTCTGTCTGTCCGTCCGCATATAACAACGCAGAAACTACCCAACCGAACCGTTTGAAATTTAAAATGTATAATTATTACATAATTTTGTATAGTCATTTCAAATTTTATGAGAATCGGATGGATAGATCAATTACAGGAACGATCAAAAGGATTCCGTTACATTACGGTCAATGGGGGAAAATATTTCAAATGAATTTTAATCGTTTGAAATTCAAAATACATACTTCTTACATAATTTTATCAAGTCATTTAAAATTTTTTGAAAATAGGATGCATAGATCAAATACAGGGACAATCAAAAGTACTCCGTTACATTACAGTCAAAAGAAAAAAAGTTTCCAATGCATTTTAATGATATTACACATTCGAACATAATAATATTGATATGCATCATAAAGTACATATTGTAATATAGATTTTTTATAATCTGTTGTGCAAAGAACTTTTGTTATTGATTTACAAGGCCACACAAAAGTATTGCATTACATAATGAGTATAGAGAGAACATTGTTTGGTGCGCATTTTAATTGCAATTAACTATTTACAATTTTATGAAATTGATATATGAGAGGGATATTTTTAAAACTTCGTTATTGTACGAACGCACCTCATTTGCTACGCTTCATGTGCAATTTCCAACTTGTTTTTTTCAGGATCATTTGAAGAAATTAGATTTGAAAGATGATTCCAGTGAGTGCATTATTTGTATAACTTCTAAACTAAAGTTTGCATTATTTTCTTTTTTTGCGTATATGTATTTTTTTTTTTTTTAAGGTTTTTAAACTCTTGTGGGCCTTTTTAAGCAATGAATTTCACCCTGATGACAAATTATAAATGACGGCCAATAAACTCTCTTGCCAAACTCTGTCAGGAAACTCTAAAAAATAGATAAAGTAATAAAATCGTCATTATCCGTCGAAAAAAAAGGGATTTCTTTACTGAACTTCAAAAGTACTTGCAAAGAAAAGTTATTTAAAAGAAATCGTAAAATCAAAGCAAACGGCAATGTAATAATTTTTTTAACTCTGCTCTTTTGATTTCTGCCAGTTTTTTTTTTTAAATAGTGAAATCGCATCGTTTTATATGCCATTATATAAGGCATATATAAAACGATGTACTGCTACTTCAAACTCCTACTTCAAAAAAGTGGTGGCAATCAAACAATCTGAATTTGAAAAAAAATAATAATTTAAACGTAAGATTTGCGCCGCTTAAGAGGTTAAATTAGCGGCATGTTGTTCTGAGTTGCACATATTATGTAGGATTTCACATGGTTTTTTTTTTTTCTTACGCATAGTCTCAGCTATCTGCAATATTTGCAAATATTTTTTTCTAAAAATTTGTAATATTTTTTTTCGCATGGGAAGCATTTTTTTCCTAAACGCACACTCATACGTCAATTGTTTCCATGGAATATTAAAACTGACCAGCAAATTTAAGGGTAATTGCAACGGAGAACTTTACTCAAAAAGGTATTTAAAAAATTCTTTCCTTAAACTTGTATACAAAAAATTTCAGTAATCATAAATATGGCTTTATTTTTTTCATAATTTTATGGCTCACCTATTACCCACAAGAGCTTTCAAAATTTTACAAAAAAAATTTTACTAAGTATTTCCGAATTTTAAATTTTCTATTTAGAAACTATTATTTTGCGATACTTTATATGGCAACAAAATTTCAATTTAAGTAATTGCAAAACTGTAGTCAGAAACCCCTTAAATTTAATGAAACTTGAATATCTATTATATATTAAACAGGCGACATGTTTACGTGTAATGTATATAGGTAATAATAACACTCTATACAAGATTTATAACCATAAAAACAACTCCACATTTAATCTTGACGTGTATCAATTTAAGAGATTTCCCAATGTATATTTTTGGTTTTCGAGAATTTTATTTTTAGCAAATATTACTTTATACCAAAATACATTTTACGGACTACAGCTTCAACGCAGGAGTAGTTTGATACCTTTTTCTTTCAAAAATTTTAAACCAATCGTCGGCATATGTGACTTCGAAAACATAAATCAGAATGACTTTCTTCTAAAATAATCTAGATATGAGAAGTATAATTTGATAGAATATCTTGAGTCACATAAAATGAAAATGTCATCAAAAAGAAACTTTAAAAAATTACTTTTCAACAGTTTCAATTTCATAAACATTTATTTACGTAATTGAATTTCAACTAACATTTCACTATTTTTTAGTTATAAAAGTGATTTCCTTTAATACTAGAATTTGATGGTCGAACAATTTCAGGAAGTATTAACATGCATAAGATGGAAGAAAGTTTTTGGATTAGCACATCCGACTAGTTTCAAAGTAGTGAATGTATTCGTTATAAATTTTAGTCATTAAATCGAGTGGCGATTATAATAAAAAATTAATGATATCCAAAAGCCTCAAGTAATTTAGGAATAAAATTCTTTTTGCCCGTACACCGTATAGACAAAAAAACTTTTATGTGGTTAAAATAATTTTCTGATCAAAACTAATATGTATTCAAAATAGGAAATTTTAATATCTTAAATTATCTTCAAACATCACGTTTTATTTACATCATATACAAGGTTCGCACACTCCTTGGAATTTCCAAGGACTCTGGCACCACTATTAAAAATAAGAAAATTTGCATTTAATTTTTAAACCACAACGTTTGTAATCCCCACCTTTATTCACAGTTTTTGCGATATTTTTCTGCAGTGAAACACTTCGAAAATAATTCTTAAAATTTAGTGGTAGAACTGTGCGAACCTTGTATATACCTTCAGAACATCATAGCAGTAAAGGGAAGCTTACTTTTAACTCAACCCTATAAATTTCGGTTTTACATATACATTTTAAATGTATACATTTTAATTTAAAATATTACATTTTAAATTAAAATACTCGAGTTTAGAAAATATTAAATTCTCACCTTTTGACTTCACTCGCTGTATTTTATAACAAGCAAATTTTACATATCAGTTTTACAAAACTGGTGTTCGAGTTTGAACAAAATACCTAAACGAACGTTACACATCTCTTTTTACACTCTTATAGGAATAGAGTTGAAAATTCCAAGTGGGTGACAGGACTGAATTTGCATAAATATTGGATCAAAATCAAGTCAGCTTCGAGTTTGTTTCACTTTAAAAAATCAAATAACAGGGTTCGTACGCGTCGGGGGATTCCTGGGATTGTAGGTGGTTTTGCACCAGAAAAATCGTAAAATACTGATTGCTATACCCCTAAAAAAAATAGAATTTTTTTCCATTAGATAAAGCAAATACAGTAAAACCTCCATAACGGACACTCCCGAATAGCGGACACCTCTATTTAACGGACAATTTACCGATCCCCACTCCCAAAATCTAAATTTTTGTATGTTTAACCTCTGAATAACGGGCATTCCGAATAGCGGACAGTAATTTTTGTGATAAAGTATGAGAAATTATTTTTTAACGAAGAAAAAGAAAAGTAAAAAGCTCTAAATTTGTTAGGGCAATGTGTCGAAATTTTGTGATTATAGATTAATGTAGAGAGTGCGCCGGGGTATCCCACCCGGGCCTTCCCTCCCACGTCCAGTATTAAATTCAGGGGATGGTACGAGGGACATTACCTCCCGGAGCATCACCCCCCCCCTAAACTCCCCTCCGGAAGATTTGAGATTTTATGTTTTTAAGAAGTGGCAAAATACAGTCAGATATAACATTTTTTTTTTTCAGATGATTCAGGAAAATCAAAACTACTGACATGGTTAAAACTTCACATTGAAAAAAAATTTGTAATCTTTAAATGCTAAAGGAAACTTTTTAAATACATTTTTTTCGCAGGAATGTAATAAACAGTGTACAAAGCAACATACCATTTTATTTCAATTTTATTGCTTAAATTATAAATTTTAATTTCTGGTTAATCATATATTAGAATTTTAGGACATATAAAAGTCAATTAATGAAAACTTAAGCATTTCTTAGCAATTTTTGAATCTCCGAGTTTTTCCCAATAGCGGACACCTCCGAATAGCGGACAGTTTCTGCGTTCCCGAAGTGTCCGTTATTTGGAGGTTTTACTGTATCACTTTACAAACAATCTGGTAAGTCATCCTTGAAGCGTACGAACACCGAATAAGGAAGTTTACCTTTGTAATTTTAGAGGAAATGTCAGAGGAACATAAATTTTCTGCTGTATTCGAGAAGAAAAAGAGCCAAGACGTTTTGGTGAAATCCAGAATTAAAAGAAAATACCTGTTCAAGCAAAGGAAATTATCTTGAAATTTATCAAAACATAAAATTTGACAGAATTTGAAATGCTGTGGTGTTAGTAGATTTGTAATACTATTTAAGTTAGCCTAACTTTCATTTTAATTAAATAATTAAATGAAACATTAAACATGAAAGAAATATTTGTGTTTATTTTGTGTTTTGATATTGGCTAATTATGATAAAGAAGACTTTTAAATTTTAAAACAGGTGTAATACTAAATGTGAAATAAAGATTCAACATTACTGACTTTCTTTTGAGTAAGACAATTGAACTAACGCACGAAGTGTACACGTCATTACTTGCAAAGTTTTCTGTGCATTGAATACAACATTTTTTTAAAGACTGGCTAAATTACAAAAAAGTAACTGGTAAGATTAAATGCGCAATAACAGTAGTGTTAAAAAAACGTATTAACAGAAAAATACCAAAATTTATTAATTTTTTGCCGAGAAGAACTTATGTAATCTTTTAAGTAATTAAGAAAATTTTCCAGCCAAAATTAATATACATTCAAAATAGGAGATTATAATACCTTAAAATATCTTAAAACATCAAAGGACTTTCCATCTTTGTAGCAGTAAACATCAACTTTACTTAATTTAATCCAGATCTACAAATTTCTGTTTTACAAATATTTCATTTTATATTAAAATTCTCGAGTTTAGAAAACATTAAATTCTCCCCTTTGGACTTCTCTCGCTGTATTTTATAACAGGCAAGATCTTACCTATCAGTTTCATAAAAGTATCTCTTCGGAACTGAATAAAATACGTACAATAAAATTACACCACACATCTACTTTTGCACTCTTGTAGGAATAGAGTTGAAATTTCCATGTGAAAACCAGGCCTGAATTTACATAAATATTAGATCAAAACTTAATAAGAAAGTTTACCTTGTCAAAGGAAAATGTCAAAGGAACATAAATTTTCTGCTGTATTCGAGTAAGAAAGAACCAAGAAGTTTGTGACGAAATCCGGAATTAAATAAAATACTGGTTCAAGCAAAAGAGAAATGTCTTTGAAACATGTGAAAACGAAGGATTTGACAGACATGCTTCAGTACGATTTAGTATGATGAGAGTAACTTTCATTTAATCAAACACTTTAAATTAAATTTAAATATGACTGAAATATTTAGTGTTTTTGTGTGTTTTGATATTGTTTATTTACGATAAGTTGGACAAAAGACTTTTTAAAATTTAAAACTAAGTTTAATGTGAAATTAAAGATTGGACTGCATTGACTTTCTTGTTATCAAGGGAACAATTTAACTTTTCAACAATTTTGTTGTTCAAAAAGTAAACCCACTGCATTTCAAAGTTCAATTTATGTATACTTTGAAAATAAAAATACCTTTTTAACTGCATATTTATTAAACACAAGGTGAAACCAGTCGAAATTCGTCGAAAGAAAAATTTTAAGGAAGAACTGTTTCATTGATTTATAATAAATCTACAAAATTAGTTACAGTAAAAAATACATCTTATATTGGTCTGTTTAACTCTCAAACAAATATTATATTAAGCTAAAATGAACAAAATACTGCAAAACTCAATTATCCAAATTATTAAACGAAATAAAGCGGAAATTTACCGGATTTTATAACAGACAATATTTAGAAAATAGCATACGCATTTTAATTTCTATTTTTTTTCTTTTCAATTTTAAGAGAAAACGGAGTTATTCTGGTGCCACAATTACAAAATTGAAACTAAAAATTGTAAAAAAATTAATCTATCAAAAATAAATTCAGATACAATTTTTAAACAAATTGCATTTAAAAGTATTTTTTTTTTCTATACGACGCGACGGTGTAAAAATTTAAAATGTATGATGTTTAGAAGTGTAAAATTTGCAGTACCAAAAATTGCAAATCCGAACTTGCATGGGAAAATGTTGCGCGTTTTAGTTTTTTTTTTCAATTTTTAAAGAAAATGGCGTGATTCTGTTACCACTATTGCAAATTGGGACTAAAAACTATAAAAAAATTAATATTTCAAAAATAAATTAAGATACAGCTTTCAAACAAAATTCATTTAAAAGTACATCTTTTTTCTGTAAATGATAGTATAAAAATTTAAAATGTGCGATGTTTAGAAGTGTAAAATTTGCAGTAGCAAAAACTGCAAAAACGAAATTCCAGGAAAAAGTGTTGCCATTCGCAAAATGACGTATGGGTTACGTACAGATATGTTTCGCCAATATAATATAGATTTAAACAAAAGTTTTAAAAATTTTTAATTTCTACTCCTTATTCAAACATTAATATTTTTGTTCACCCCCCTTTTTTTAAGATTGTCAAATGTGTATTTCACGAGACTGCGCTGGAGTTTTAGGTACATTTAATATTACATTTAATATGTTTTTTTTTTACTGATGTAACATTTTAAATTGCAATTTCTTTCTCATAAAAAGCAGAAATGTTTAAACTAAATATTACGAATATTTTAGCTTAAAAAAGTGGTGATTATTCCATATTTACAATATATTGTATGTAAAAGCAAAAAGAAACAGTTAAGTGGTTGAATATAAATTTAAGAATTAAAATATTAATATTATTTGATTTAGGCATTACAATCTTAACTTAACTGCCTTAACTTGTACTTTAAAATACTGCGTTCATATAATAATCACTCAAAAAATTGTTTCAATTTCAAAATTTTGCTTATGAATTAATTTTTCCCCATCAAAGTCCGTTAAAAGTTTTCAGGACTGCAACTGGCGACTATTTTTTAATTCTTTTTTGCACCACTTTTTTAAGACTGAAAACGTTTGTAAGAGAAAAATAATTTAATTTTTTTTTTTTTTTAAAGCGCTGCTGGATAGAAAAATAGTCGCATTCGCAGCCCTGAGGTCAGTGTTGCCTTACCTGACGGTCATTGTATTAGAAATACTGAATTCATACCAGAATTTTTTTTCTCAAAAATTTTCTTTTGCTTTATTTATGGAATATCGTTATCTTATAAAGCAAAAATAGATTTTAAAATTTCCTGGTGATAATTCGATGTGCCTAGCCTGAAACCAGCCAGATGCGACAACACTGCCTGAAGCTTGCCTCCATATAAATTGAACAAAAAAGAAATATAATAAATATTTTTTGAAAAAACAGTATTTATTTGTCACTTCTTATTAATCACTTGTGGACGAGCGACACGTATACATGCCGCAAAAAGGCTTAAGAATCCTTGTTTATTCCCACCGGTAAAATTATATGATAAAAATTGCCTTATTCAATCGGAACATTTTCTCGATTCAAAAAGAAACAGATTTCTGTTTTTTAAAACCGGTGACGAAACATTAAAAATTTCGTAAAAGGCTCCCGTCGCGAAGGGGTTAACTCTACTATATAGATTTCAAAATATTCTATGAAATTTTATTTTTACAAATCTTTCCTCCAGAAAGTAATTTTTGATTTATGCCGCCATCAAACATATTTATATCGAAGAGCTGCAGGGGAAAAAATCACAGCGTTACAGCTACTACGTTACAGTTTGATATAAAGTGTTTCAGTATAGTTCCGATTTTGCCCAAGAGGAATAAAATTTCCGGCATCCAATATTAAATTCGGAAATCTCTATAAAATTTATATATACTACGATCAAACGCGGTTGTAAATCTCGTTTACAATGTTATTACACATTTATGTCACTTGTAAACAGACTTCGTTCTTATTATCTACCAGGTATCCAACTGTCATTAAATGTGAGAGGTTTTAGCCTTCGGTTTTACGGTTACTTAAATCGGGATTTACTGCTAAATAAAATATCGTAAAATAGGGTAACATCCCCAGTAATTGGCACATTAAGAATTTTTCTTTAAACTTACTTCAATTTTCATTACCAAGAAATAAAATATTTACTTGCAAATATTTTTAAATCAAAGAATGCATATCTGTGCATCTATTTTACCCATTAAAAGCAAAAATTTTCAAAAAAAGTATTTTTAAAAAAATACATTAATAAAAAGTAGCTGTAATCACCTGTAATTGGCACCTAGAGCACCAATGTATGACACCTTGTGATCCAGTAATTGGCACATGTTTATATATATAAAAAACTTTATATTTTGCGTTGAGTTTAATCGCTTTAAATTAATTTACTGTAGATGAAGATGCCATATTTCAGGTTTTTGAGAGAAAGAAATCAGCATATTAGTCTGAAATGTGAACATTTTAAAACAATACAATATATTTATATTAATACCCAGTAATTTTCATGCTGTCCCCAGTGATTGACATATAAAGCTTTAATGGATTCCAATTACTGATAATATTTCATTCTTCAGATAAAAACAACTGATAAATAAATTTAGTCTAAAAATTTAAAAGTACTGCCAAAATAAGTGGTTTAATCTCAAATCTTGCGATTTCCTAGTAATTGGAATAGGTGCCAATTACTTGGAACTTTGAAGCACCATTAATTGGCATCTACCATTAATTCAAAAATCCAAATATTTGTGTCAAAAATACTTTTATACAATTAAAGTAACCTTTTTCATCTAAGCAAAACTGTTGTTGATTAAAATTTAAAATATATTATAAATCAGATAATAATGAATTAAAAAGCATGCCTTTCTTAAGCCAGAAAAGAAGCATTTGCAACAAAAATGGCTAATTTGAGCAAACCATAATTGTTTCTCTTTCCTAGGCATTATTGTAATCTAGTAGCATAAATCAAAGTTATAATCTTTAAAGTAAATGAGTATATAACTGGTATATGGTCTTACATTTTTAAAAGACTGGATATAAATCTTATTTTAGGACATATTTTTAGGATGTGCCAATCATTGGTGCATGCCAATTACTGGGGATGTTACCCTACTTATTTTTTGTCATATGTTTACGTATTACCTACAATTATGTTATGAGCATTATGTTCACTGTCAACGGTATACCGTAAATCTCATAGGAAGTAGTTTTGGATTTATTGCTTTTTTACTGACTGACTCAATTCTCATGAAATTCACGAAAAAATTCACGCTATTTTGCTAAATTTGCTATTAAAAGTGTTGAAGCAGAAATTAAATCTATACATATAATAAAACAGTAGGACCCGGTGTGTCTGTACATTGAAGATAATTGACAAAAATGGAGTCAGGGCGATAAAAGAAAACCAATGAAACACAAAAAAAAATTTTTTGAATTTTTTGTCTGTCTGTCTGTCTGTCTGTTTGTTCGAGGTTATCTTCGTAACTACTGAATGGATTTTTATGCGGTTTTCACTAATGAAGAATGCACACTCCCGGGCAGTGTATAGGCTTTGTTTCATCAAAATCGGACAACAGACAAAAAAGTAACAAAAAGAAACAAAAGAAACTATTAGGTGCGCTGCTCACGTTTTTTAGTACATAACGTTTTTTAGTACATATAAAATCCAATAGATGTCACTGTGCGATTTTAAAACGCGCTATCGTTATGTTTTCGCCAGTCTACTTAAGTATGAGAAAGTTTCAAGCTGCCTGTCGTTCCATGTGGTTTAGTCGGTAGAACGTCAGTGCGCCATACTGATGGCCCGGGTTCGATTCCCAGCATGGAATTTTTTTTCACTATGTTGGCATTAACGCCTATAAGCAATTAAAAGAATTTGAAATATTGTATTCAAGGCGAATTTTCTCTCTGGGAAAATTTCCTTGCATTAATATGTCAGTGTAATTTTTTTTTCGATTTAATTTTTTTTTTCGAAACTTTGTTTTTCTTAAAAAATTACAGTAAATATTTGATATTTCCCAACGTTTTTTGAATGATCGACTTGCTTTTTTTTTTTTTTTAATGTATGTCTGAACCTTATCTAACTACTTCTTCAAGATTTCTTTAGATAAACCGACCAGCGTAGCGGGCGAAGGCCGCTAGTCTAATAATAAAGAAAGAAGTTTGTGTGTGTGTCAGCGCTGTTCTGAAGAGTCTGCTGTACGTAGAGTTACAAAATGTGGAGGCAAGGTACTTTTATACATGCAGTTTTGCACCTAGAAGCCCGATTTTCGATTTTTTGAATAAATTTTTTTAATAATTTTTTAGGCGATTTTTAGCGTTCTTTTTGCGGTTTTATCCCATTAGTGAAAGGAATACGGTTTCATTCTTTTAACCCAATATAGCATTTTTTTTCTCTTTTCATCAAAGTTTATTCGGAATTTGTATAGTGATTTTTGAATTTTTAACGAATTTTTAATGCGATTTTTAATGTTTTTTCTCATTTTGCAGCTATTTTTTGAGATTGATAAAAAGAAAATCGTTTCAAACTTTTAGCCTAATGCCCTAACTTTTGTGTTTGTTACGAATTTTAGATTTTAACAATTTTTAATGCGATTTTCAATGCGTTTAACGCTTTTTCAAGATTTTTTGCGTTTAGCATCTATTTTTTTCATAGTTGTTCTATCAAAAACTTGAACTGTTGAGAATGCAATAAGTAGTATTTTTTTTGAGAAATCTACTTAAACTGTCAAAAATTTAGGTACCACTATTTTCGAATAGCAATTTCATAAAATATCTTAAATTCTTGCTTAAGACCGCTACCCCCTCGAGTAATATATCACCTGATAGGTTGTTTAACAGAACATCATTTTTATAAGTTTTTGAAGAATAGAGTGCGCTAACTGGTGGTAGAAAATGGAACTAACAGAACGCGATTTTGTTAAAATTTGGAAATATAAAAATGTGCTTTGTTTAAAATTTAAAATGGTTTGTAATACATGATAAAATTTTTTTAAAAAATGGTGTGACACATTTCAGGGTGCGTGAGAGGAGGGGCGCGAACAAAATTAGGAAATGTAACATGGAGATCTGTACACTTTAAGGTAGTTTATAATGCATGTTAAAATTTTTAAAGTATTGACGATGCTCTGGAGAGAGCGCTGTACGAAGTTATGTATGCAGTTTTGCACCTTGAAGGCCGATTTTTAAGTTTTTTTAAAATTTAATTCATATGCGATTTTTCCACATAAAAAGAAAGCAGTTTTATTCTTTCGAGATAATTTAGTGAATTTTGTTATCTTTCCAATTTAATTTATTTGAATTTCGCGCGACGATGTTTGGATTTTTAGTGAATTATTTAATGTAATTTTTAATGTTTTTTTTCGAATTTGGCCGCTATTATTCGACATTAGTAAAAGGAATTTTGCTTAAAACTTTCAGGCTAATGTATTAAATTTTAGCTGCTAAGATTTATGGATTTCAGCGATTTTTAATGCGATTTTTCGAGTTTTTTTGCGTTTGATGTCGAATTTCTGTCATTCATGAGATATTTCCAATTACAACGTTTTGCCCTATTAGAGTAAATTTTGACCCACGTGATTTTTTAATATTAGTGATTTTTAATGCACTTTTCAATGCAGTTTTTAGAGATTTTTCGAGTTTTACGCTAATTTTTTGATATTCGGAAGTAAAAATTGATTTCAAACTGTTAATATAATTTTAGAGATTTTTAACGCGATTTTTCAAGATTTTTTGTGTTCCATGTCGATTTTTTATTATCTATAAAGGATTTCCATTTACTACTTGATTATTCTGTCGATCAATTTCGCCAAATTACATCAATCGTGAAACAAGCCAAATTATGCAAATTGATGTAATTTTTATGTTAAATAATGAAAGGAGAGATAATTTAGAAAAACATTAATAAAAATACATATAAAAATAAAAAGTAAAAACCAGACGTAACAAACGTATGTAACATGTTTAATGTCAAGTGAATATGGAATTTACGATCCGCCATTATTGTCATTTAATCTTATGGTTTGACCCAGATAGTTTTTAGGTCAACCGGATAATCAAATAGTACAGATTTCCGATTAGAATGTTTTATCCGTTTGATGAAATTCTGATTACTGCGATTTTAAAAATAACTAGCGATATTTAGTGCATTTTTCAATGCTTTTTTAATGAAATTTTTAATGCGATTTAGTACCATTTTTTTCGACTCCCACCACAGTGGTGTTATCAATTTAAAAATTATTTTGGTTTAAAACTTTTAGCTTAATATAGTAAATTTCACCATTTACCTTTTTTTAATTTTGTCGATTTTCAATGTGATTTTTGATATAGTTTATGTTCTGCGTCGATTTTTTTTTGTAATTCATGTAAAAAGGAATGATTGTTATGCTTTACACGACTAGAATAATTCTTTATTCACGGGATGTATTTACATTTAGCGATTTTTAGTGAATTTGTCAATGGTTTTGTATTGGTTTTTTGAATCTCACGGCAATTTTTTGAAATTTGGAAAAGGAAATTAATTTCAAACATTTACTCTTCTTTTACGAATTTTGAAATTTAGTGATTTTTCAATGCAATTTTCAATGCAATTTTTAGCAATCTTTTCATTATTTCTCACGCTTTCCGCCAATTTTTTTCATTCGTATTTAAGAAAGAATTCAGATTACACTACTTTACTCTATTAATGTAAATGCTGTCCCCTGCTGTTTTTAAATTTAAAACGATTTGTAATGCATTTTTGAATACAATTTTTAGATGTTTTCGTGTCCACGGCAATTTTTTCACAATTGGAAAAGAAATTTCTGAATAATTTGTAGCTTAATGTAGTAAATTTTGACATCAATGATTCAAATTTTTAGCGTATTTTCATAAAACGTTTAGCGATTTTTTTAAAGTTTTGTGTCGATATTTTTTAACTAATGAAAGAGTTCAATTTTCAATGTTTTGTCCCATTATGGTAAATTTTGTCCGCAGGAATTTAATATAAGTGTTTATCTTACTATGGCAAATTTTGTCCGGATTTTTTAATTTTACTGATTTTTAATTTGTTTATAGTGATTTTTCAAGTTCTATGACAGTTGTTGACATCGGTAAAAGAATTTCGGTTTCTAACTTACAATAATAAATAGTAGAATTTGTTTTCCACGCTTTTTTTAATTTTGCCAATTTCTAATGCGACATTCAATGTAATTTTTAGTTAGTTTTGGGGATTTTAGGTGTTCCGTGTTGACTTTTCCTTATTCATGAACGATTTCCGATTACAATATTTTCGACTGAATATGAAATTTTTACAGCCATGACTTTTAAATATTCAGCGATTTTTAATATAGTTTTCAATGCGATTTTTAGCCATTTTTCTTTGGCGATTTTCTGCCATTCAGAAACTAATTTTGATTTCAAACATTTTGTTTAATGTAGTTATGTTTCGAATGCAATGTTTTATCTCTAATATGATTTTGGCGTTCCATGTCTACGTTTTGTTATTTATAAATGATTTCCGATCATAATCCCCCCCCCCTCCCCGGCCCTGTCTTAATATTAATTTTCTAAGCATTGACTTCCAAATATTTAGCTATTTTTAACGCAATTTTCTATGTGATTTTTAGTTATTCTTTAAGTTCCGTGGCAATTTTTTTACATCCGGAAATCGATTTCGATTTCAAACTTTTTGTTTAATATGGTTAATTTCTTGATTACAATATTTTATATTATAACAGTGAATTTTTACCCTAGGGATTTTTTAATGTTTTACGACTTTAATTACAATTTTCGATGCAATTTTTGGGCTTTCTCAATCATTTTTTAATTTTTCTTTTTTTTTTTTCTTTTTTTTTTACATTTTTCAAAGGAATTCGTTTTTAAACTTCTAGACTAATAAGAGTTTGGTTTCAAACTTTTATCCTTTACGGTAATTGTTTTGCTCTCCTATTTTGATCTACAGCAATTTTGATCTACAGTAAGCTTTTTTGTTTGTTTGAGTTCACGACGATTTTTTGAGATACGGAAAAGGAATTCGGTTTTAAATTTCTTTGCTAATATGATAAATTTTCTCCTATGCGATTAAAGGTTTTTATTGCGGTTTTTAGCAGTTTTTTTTCGCATTTCAATGCTTCTTATATTATCAAATTAATTAGATTCAAAACATTTATCCAAGTAGAGTAAATTTTGAGTTCGATGATTTTTGAAAATTTTGCCATTTTTAAAGCGATGTTTACGTTTCTTCGCAATCCGCTTCGATTTTCTAGACGTTAAATTTTTGGCCGAATGTAGTAAATTCTGATTTCTTTTCTTCAAAGTTTATTCGAATTTTGAAACAAGATTTTTGAATTTTGTTTTATATTTTTATGTGATTTTTACTGTTTTTTGCGATTTTGTAAGATTTTTCCACATTAGTAAAAAAAATCCAGTTTCAATTTTCTAGCCCATCTGTTTTCAACGAAGTTTAGACGAAATTCGTGCAGCAGTTTTTAAATCATTCGGGGTTTTTATTATGATTTTTAAAGTTTTTCTCAATTCTTGCTGTTTTGTGACGAACCCGGGCAACGCCGGGAGGACAGCTAGTTAAATATAAAAACTACCATTTCTAAATACAATAGTAACATATAAGTAAAACAACTTACACCATAACAAAATTAAAGAAAAAGTGTAATTAAAATTTCAAATGTGCTGGCGGAATTTAAGAAGCACTTCAAATATGGCGAAATGTTTCAAGTATCATCCTAATATGTTGTACTGTACACTATTACAAATAAATATTACCTTATTTCAATTAATTTTGCATTTGTTAATGCAATTAAAATTCTTTACCAAGTATGCATAACAGATTTTTGTTATAATTAAAATCAAACACTTGAAAGTTCACTTAAGATTAATTACAGTGCAGATCATTAGAATTGTTCTGAAACATCTCAACAAAGATTACAAAGTAACAGAAACGCGTGTTAAATCATTTCTATAATTTTTTCATAAATATGGTAACAAACATTTTAAATCTCATTGTTCAAATTCAATTCAAGTATTTTTAGAAACAACATAAACTAAGCAATTGGTCACCTTTTGATAAATTTGTCATTAGTTTAAAATTTTCGTTCTGATAATTAAAATTTTATAACTATATTGTCTATTTTAATAATTAAAAGGATCCAGGAAGCTATTTTTTTAAAATTTGTAAATATTTTCATTGGTTCCTTTTGTATTTTGAAATGTATAGTTATGTTTCCACCTGAGTCTTTATTTTTCGATATTTACGTTTTCTTGGATTACATCCGAAAATTATATATTCGAATTATACAGGGTGCTTCCAAAAAAATTTTTTTTTACAATAAAAGGGGGGTGATAGTACACATCAAGACAAACAATATTAAATAGGAGACCAAGGGTCCCAAACGTTTTCCAAGGGAGATAGCCGCCATTAAAGTTTAGGGACCAAAATTTCAAATAAACATAATAAACGGAAAAATCGGTCGATTGATTTGCGGTTTTCACTCAAATTATTCTTTATGTCGGCATTTTCTTGAAATTAAATTATAAAGATAAATTTCAAAAAATGTCGATAGAGGGTGCTTTAGAATTTGGAGTAACGAACAACTATTTTTTGCCGGTATTTTTTGCATCTCATTAAATGTTTTCGTAACCTTAAACTCAAACTTAAATTTTGAGCTCAAAATCTGAAAGTGGGAGTGGTTAAGTAGCACAAACTGAACTGTGTTCAGAGGGTTCAAATTTAAAATGATTATAAAAAATGGAAAAATTGGTTCTTTGATTTGCGGTTATCAATAAAACTATTCTTTAAGTCGGTATTTTCTTGAAAATAAATTTTAAAGATAAATTTCACAAAATGCCGGTAGAGGGCGCCTTTGACTTTGGAGTAGCGTACAACTGTTTTTAACTGTTATTTTTTTAATCTCATTAAATGCTTTCAAATGCATAAACTTAAATTTTAGGCTCAAATTCTGAATCGTTAGGAGTGTTTAAGTAGCGAAAAATTGAATTGTGTTCGAGGAGGGGGGAGTGTTAAATTTCAACTCCTGAAGACACTTCAATTTGCGCTACTTAACTACTCCTAATTATTCAGATTTTGAGCTCAAAATTTAAGTTTAAATCTAAGCTTCCGAAAACATTTAACAAGTTTTTGTAAGCATTTAATTAGAACAAAAAAAAAATGGTTTAAATTAATTGTTGGTTACTCTGAAGTTTAAGACGCCCTCTAATGGAATTTTTTAAAATTTATCTTTAAAATTTATTTTCAAGAAGATACTGACTTAAAGAATAGTTTTATTTTAAACCGTAAACGAATCGTTAAAATTTTCCATTTTCTATAATTATTTTAAATTTGAACAACCCCCCTCTTAAACACTGTTCAGTTTGTGCTACTTAACTACTCCCTACTATTCTGATTTTGAGCTGAAAACTTAAGTTTAAGTCTAAGTTTCCGAAAACATTTAATGAGATGCAAAAAATAACGGCAAAAAATAGCTGTTCATTATTCCAAAGTCTGAAGACATTTTTTGATATTTATCTTTATAATTTATTTTTAACAAAATACCGACATAAAGAATAGTTTTAGTGAAAACCGCAAATCAATGAACCAATTTTTCCATTTTTTATAATCATTTTAAATTTGAACCCTCTGAACACAGTTCCGTTTGTGCTACTTAACCACTCCCACTTTCAGATTTTGAGCTCAAAATTTAAGTTTGAGTCTAAGGTTACGAAAACATTTAATGAGATGCAAAAAATACCGGCAAAAAATAGTTGTTCGTTACTCCAAATTCTAAAGCGCCCTCTATCGACATTTTTTGAAATTTATCTTTACAATTTAATTTCAAGAAAATGCCGACATAAAGAATAATTTGAGTGAAAACCGCAAATCAATCGACCGATTTTTCCGTTTATTATGTTTATTTGAAATTTTGGTCCCTAAACTTTAATGGCGGCTATCTCCTTTGGAAAACGTTTGGGACCCTTGGTCTCCTATTTAATATTGTTTGTCTTGATGTGTACTATCACCTCTCTTTTATTGTAAAAAAATTTTGAAAACACCTGTTCTGTTAATTAACATTTGGTAATTATATTTTTCGTTTTATTGATTCCAGTAATTTTTGTTTCTTAAATTTGTAAACATTTTTATTAATTTCTTTTTTCTTTAATGCATTTTGATGTTTTTACCAGAGACTCGATTTTCCGATTATTCACACAAGCACAAAAAAGTAAATATAAAGCAAAATGACACCTTGTATTAATGCATATTTCGTTGTATTAATATATTTCTAAAAGGCGTAAGGAAAATTTTAAAAACAAAACAAAAAAAAGTTTTACTAAACTGTTGACAAATTTTTTGAGTCACTTTCAAAACAAACTAAAAATTATATTCCAAAGATGCACAATCTAAGGTTGATTGATAAATCTGAATGATGATATTAGACTTGAATGCAACTTGGACCGTGCAACTTTGGAATATCGTTTTTAATTTGTTTTGAAAGTGACACTTTTATGAGTTGAAACATTTGTCAACAGTTAAATAAAACTATTTTTCTGTTTTTGAAATCTCTAATTTCCCTTTTCAGCAAAAAAATTACATGACAAATAAGTAAATAAATAAATATTGGTTAATACTCCTTAACGGTCGCATTAAAATACGGTTTAAAAATTCGCTATTTTACAAAACTGATGGGAATCGGACAATTTTGAATAAAAGCCGTTAAGATTGCAGCCCGTGAATGTCTCGGGCTACATGGTTTCGGCTTTTATTCGGAATTGTTCGATTCCCACCAGTTTTATAAAATAGTGCAATTGGTTTTATTCTGGTATCATTTTACTTGCCATTCAATAAGATGAATATTTATTTTATCAAAAAAGTGTTGGCAATAATGAATTTGAATTTTTAAACCGTAATTTAATGCGACCGTTAAAGGATTAAGTATCTGAATAAGCCGTGAATGAGGATGTTCAGATTTAACTTTGAAAAGAGGAAGCGACAGATGTTGTTTCTCTTTAGGTTCACATTTTTAATGAAAGTGATCCGTACGTAAAACCATGACTTTTCTTCTCATCATTGACACTAATAAGAGTTTGATTTTAAAAGTTAAAGGTCATTTTCATTCATACTTTATTCGAATATATATCGCTAGGATAGTCACTGAAATCCAACTGCATAACACTGGAGTAAATGTTTCCATGTACGCCCTGCCTGATCTCTCGATATTTATGTGATTCAGGCACATTAACGAAGCTGCAGAAATTCTGAAGTAGGAGAGTTGAGCTCCTTTGTGCATTCAGGATCATTGTTCGGAGAGGAACACCCATTATTGAAATGTAAGTTGTAAATCATTATTTTAGTGCTTTTTTTCTGTTTAATTGCATTCTTTGTCATTTTTTATATGCGTGATTTCAGATCAATATGTTGTTATTAATTATGAATTGCACCATAAATTAAACAAAAACATATGGTATTAAAAGGAATCAAACTGCTAAATGGCACACTTAAAAGCAATATATTTAAAATTACATTTAAAAATGATAAACGTTTCCGCGAACGTCATCAAGATGGAATATATATATATATATCCAGATATGGTCGCGGAAGCCATACGAAACGTTTATCATTTTTAAATATATTTTTCAATATATTTTGTACCACTTAGCAAATTGTGTTTATTTTAATACATATGTTTGATATGTTGTTATGTTTATTTTAAAGAAGTATACCTAAAGCTGGTTAGGACTCTGCTTACTAGTTTTTAACCTCCGCTGCACCATGTGCCACATCTGGCACCACTATAGTTCCCATTATGTGTCATGATTTTGGTCAATAGGATGTCCATACCTGGTCAAGGACAGTCCAAAGAATGGAATGTCACTTACTTTGTCCATGTAATGTAACTGCAATCGACAAACAATCAAAATTCATTCTTCGGAAATATAAATTTTCGATTAAGACAACATTTATTTTCTTCTTTTTTTTTCCTAAATACTTAAAAATAGTAATATAAAATAAGTTGCAGAGCGTTAAGGAGAAATTATTAATGAATTAAGATCATTGAATTTCAAAATATAGAAAACCCTAACTGTATACAAGGGTTCACGCCATAAAATACGACATTTTTAGCTGAAATCTGACATTTAATGTTTTAAATTTTATTTTGTCCAACATTATACTGATATATACATTTGAAATATCTTTTTTGTACACAAAAGAAGAAAAAGTTGTACAGCGTAAAGTTAATTATATTCTTTATCTGCATTCAGTTACTTGCAATAATAAGTGAGCAAAAAGTAAACTCGATGAGGCTAAATAGAGTTTCATATAGACTTTAAATTTTTCTCCTATAAAAAGAGATTATTATAAGTACAATTAAAAAAAAAAACTATTTATGTATGTGAATAAGTCTGAAGCCTTTATTTTTTTTTCAGGAATTTATTATTTACTTATATGTTTCAGAAAGAGTTACAAATAATTAAAAGAATTTCTTTGTAGGATAAATTCTTTTTTATTACTTTCCGAAGAAATAGTGTAATAAAAGAAGCGTAATTTTGAATTTTGAATCCATGTGTTCATTAGTAAATACTTTTAAATGGTTCTTCTGAATCATTGGAATTGTGTGGCGAGTGAACATGATAAATAATTGTCTCAACTACAGCGTGAATATCCTGCAAATCAAACTACTGATTAAGTAATTTATCTATTTTTAAAACAGAATACATAAATATAATGCATTTGCATGGATATAATACATTTATGCATTATATATAATATAAAATATTTTAATGTGGTAAAATGCATGTATAAATTAAAGAAACAGTCAAGTTATTAACCTCTTGGGGGCGATATTTGGTATATTTGGTAGGTCCTTATTTATTTATTTTTATTTATTTATTTATTTCATGCGCGTAACCAGGAGAGGTGGCCTGGGTGCCCGGGCACCCCCCCCTCCTCGCTCGTGCAGATTCAAGATTGATTATCTTAAAAAATCAAAATTTATAAAAGAAAAAAAGAAGAAAAATGAAACTATATAGAAACTATTTATTACTTTTGCTTTTGTAATCTAAAATCTAGATAGAAACCAAACAAAAACAAACAAAAAAAAACTGAAAGGAAATACAGATGTGAAATGATAATTCCACCATGTGATTAGCCTGGAGAACGGAGGGGGTGGGGGATTGTAGAAATTAGAGATGAGACGAGTTCAGCCGGAGAGCTTTAGCCCGAGCTCTATTATTACTCCAGTCTTCGGGATCGGGCGGGCCCGGGATCATTTTTTCTGAAGCCGGAAAATTTTCTTTGTTCATGTGTAGAAAAGATAGAAAGAACTTTTTTTTTTTTTTACTTAAAATTGCCTACTTATTCCTTTTGAACACATTTTAATTCCTTTTTATCAAAATGACGACGGGATAACTGAATGCTTGATTATTTATTTTAGTATTTCATTGCTGTTTCAAATGAAAATTTGTGATAATTACAGATTTATGTCTGCGGAATTTCCGGCGACGATTTATTTATATGGCGCCAATCAAAACAAACACAATAATGAATGTGCTTTTAGTTGACTTTTCGTTAGTAGAAAATATTTTTTAATGGGATCGCTCATTTATTTATTATTTAGTTGCATAACGCCAAGTAACATTTTCTTCTGTTTTGGTAGACGAGAATTAGCTGGAGATTCGCAAATTATTTAATCTTCAATTGTGCACGAATTATAGTCGATTTCATAAGAAAATAACTTTAGTAATTATTATATGTATTTGACGTCATGAAGTCGGCTCTTACTGAGGTCGCTGTTCCTTTTCGAAGTCACTTTCTTCCGTAAGTAAATATGATTACCATGATATTCCGATAGAAAGCAATCGATCAGTCCTCTTATTCTATAAAAGCATCGGATTTTTAAAATAACAATGTCGATTTCTTAAATTTCAGTTGATTTCCAGGTACTGGTCAATCACAGAAGACTTATGAGAAAGGAATCGCTTATAATGAAAGATGTACACTTTTTACAGAAAATTGAAAAACGTTGTTCGATTCGCCAGCTTAGAAATAGTAATTTTTGCAAATTTCATGCATTTATTCATTAAACACAAACGTGTCTATCAAATTTGTTTGCTAAAGGAGGAAAAATAATTTGAGAATCCTTTTAAGTATGAAGTATTTTTTTATTATTTATTTGAAGTATTATTTATATGAAGTATTATTTTATACGTATTTTGATAAGATTGAATTTAATTTTTCATTTAAAAATTATATCTATGTAAGAAGTTTTTAAAAATGAGATATCACTTTTGAAACAATTTTTAAATACCATACAATTTTGTTTCGTATACTTTTGGTATCGGGCTCGGGTGGGCTTGGACTCAAAATTGTCGGGCTCGGGAGGTCCCGGGCAGTGTTGAATTCACACTTTTTTCCGGGAGGGACATTTCTGGCTCCGGGGGACATTGTACAGTTCCGGGGGGGGAACTGCCCATTTTAACCTTTGAAAACACAAATTCTCAAAATTTCCGGGGGTACATTTTAATGCTCCGGGGTCCCCGGCTCCGGATCTCGAAAAATGAGCCCGAACAAATCTGCTTCCTTTGAAAATGAGAAATAATGCTATGAAAATTTAAATTAATAAGGTGGTTAGTTGGTTGGTTCGTTAAATTTCGACATATTTTGACATTCTTACGGGCTCATTTTTTTTAACCGGAAAATTTTATTTATTCATGTGTAGAAAATATTGAAAGAACTCTTTTCCACTTTAAATTGAGTACTACAAGTAATTTTAATGCTACTTTGATCAAAATGACGGGGGAACTAAAAGTCGTGTTTATTTATTTTAGTACTTCATTGCTGTTTAAAATGAAAAATTGTGACAATTACCAGATTTATGTTTACGGGTACCTTTGTTTTATATCTATCATGTTTTATCTATGTTTATATATATATATATTATCCATTAGATTTAGTTTTCAGCAACTTCTCATCCTTCTTCACGCAATGAAAAATTGCATTTGGGTTATTTTTAAAAGAAACACTACACAATTATACCTACCACAAATAAAAAACTGTCTAAAACGGAAATTCAATAGGTTTTTATGGGATTCCGTTTTATTAGGTTTTACTACATAAGATATTGTTTGTATCCAACATGGTCAGGTTAAAAAATTTGGGCCACCCCCCCCCCTTGTTCAAAAGACTGGTTACGCCTATTTATTTATTTATTTATTTATTTATTTATTTATTTATTTATTTATTTATTTATTTATTTATTTATTTATTTATTTATTTATTTATTTATTTATTTATTTATTTATTTATTTATTTATTTATTTATTTATTTATTTATTTATTTATTTATTTATTTATTTATTTATTTATTTATTTATTTATTTATTTATTTATTTATTTATTTATTTATTTATTTATTTATTTATTTATTTATTTATTTATTTATTTATTTATTTATTTATTTATTTATTTATTTATTTATTTATTTATTTATTTATTTATTTATTTATTTATTTATTTATTTATTTATTTATTTATTTATTTATTTATTTATTTATTTATTTATTTATTTATTTATTTATTTATTTATTTATTTATTTATTTATTTATTTATTTATTTATTTATTTATTTATTTATTTATTTATTTATTTATTTATTTATTTATTTATTTATTTATTTATTTATTTATTTATTTATTTATTTATTTATTTATTTATTTATTTATTTATTTATTTATTTATTTATTTATTTATTTATTTATTTATTTATTTATTTATTTATTTATTTATTTATTTATTTATTTATTTATTTATTTATTTATTTATTTATTTATTTATTTATTTATTTATTTATTTATTTATTTATTTATTTATTTATTTATTTATTTATTTATTTATTTATTTATTTATTTATTTATTTATTTATTTATTTATTTATTTATTTATTTATTTATTTATTTATTTATTTATTTATTTATTTATTTATTTATTTATTTATTTATTTATTTATTTATTTATTTATTTATTTATTTATTTATTTATTTATTTATTTATTTATTTATTTATTTATTTATTTATTTATTTATTTATTTATTTATTTATTTATTTATTTATTTATTTATTTATTTATTTATTTATTTATTTATTTATTTATTTATTTATTTATTTATTTATTTATTTATTTATTTATTTATTTATTTATTTATTTATTTATTTATTTATTTATTTATTTATTTATTTATTTATTTATTTATTTATTTATTTATTTATTTATTTATTTATTTATTTATTTATTTATTTATTTATTTATTTATTTATTTATTTATTTATTTATTTATTTATTTATTTATTTATTTATTTATTTATTTATTTATTTATTTATTTATTTATTTATTTATTTATTTATTTATTTATTTATTTATTTATTTATTTATTTATTTATTTATTTATTTATTTATTTATTTATTTATTTATTTATTTATTTATTTATTTATTTATTTATTTATTTATTTATTTATTTATTTATTTATTTATTTATTTATTTATTTATTTATTTATTTATTTATTTATTTATTTATTTATTTATTTATTTATTTATTTATTTATTTATTTATTTATTTATTTATTTATTTATTTATTTATTTATTTATTTATTTATTTATTTATTTATTTATTTATTTATTTATTTATTTATTTATTTATTTATTTATTTATTTATTTATTTATTTATTTATTTATTTATTTATTTATTTATTTATTTATTTATTTATTTATTTATTTATTTATTTATTTATTTATTTATTTATTTATTTATTTATTTATTTATTTATTTATTTATTTATTTATTTATTTATTTATTTATTTATTTATTTATTTATTTATTTATTTATTTATTTTGCTAACTTTAAAACTTTTAATAAATTTCAGAAGTACCTATAAGTTGTTTTAGTTTTAGAAACCAAAAGCTTGAGAAAGCAGTAGTGAATCTCTTTACAACGTTAGAAAATGCTGTAAATAATAATAATTGAAATCTTTTTCTTTCTAAGATTAAATAACTAAAAAAGTATTCTGCAGACCATTATACAAAGTCACAAGCTTAAGATTTCAAAGAATATTGCAGAAACATTATCGGATACACTATGCCATAAGATCAGGTTTCTCGCTATTGTGCCAAATTGCGGCAAAATGCTCCATTTGGCAAGTAAAAGAAGAATCAGACTCGAC
The DNA here is from genome assembly GCA_964019185.1 of Maratus speculifer. Classification (NCBI taxonomy): domain Eukaryota; kingdom Metazoa; phylum Arthropoda; class Arachnida; order Araneae; family Salticidae; genus Maratus; species Maratus speculifer. Next base: position 3,351,081 of record CAXHSM010000002.1, read on the forward strand.
AAATTCCGAACACTCAATTCCTGCTTTTTTGTGTTTGTATGTGCATGCGCCAAGCTCAACACAAACGAATCTCGACTGTATAGTCAAGGTTCGTAACCGCGTTTCTGAACGAACAATTGATACCACTTTACATTAATTATAAATAGAAGTTTTCTAATACGTCCATTAAAAACATTTCAAAAATATGCATTAAAATATTTAATTGCTATAAAAGACGTCAAATACTAAAAAAAAAAAAAAAAATATATATATATATATATATATTAAAAAAAAATTCAGATCTTTTAATATTTTTATTAGTATTTGACGTCCTTTATAGCAATTAAATATTTTAATGCATATTTAAAAAAAAACCACTTTCCATGTTCAAGAGCACCGTATCATTTATATTTTCTCTATTCATAATGATGTAGAATCAACACTAATTTAGTTTAGACACAGTAAAGACATAGAAAGGATTATGCAATAATATTTCCATGTTGCAAATTAATTATTAACTTTGCACTGGTAAACAAAGTTATTTGCCTCAAGCACCAAAAAGAGTCAAAACCCCATAGCATTTTTAGCACACTTTTTAACAATGGTAAATCAAAGGTAACTGCTTTGTATTTTTATTTAGACTGCTAAAAGAATGTTTGGAATTTTTTGCACATTTAGGAGACTTTAGAATGTACTTAAATGAAATAGCTTCTGTAGCGCATGCTCTAGTTTCTATTTTATAAGCAACTACAAATAATTATATTATTTTAGAACCTGTAAAAAAAGAGATACAATAAGAGGCGAATGGATTTACTCGTAAAAATGGATTTTTCAGTGTTTCACTCCGAATCTATATTGCCAACATTTTGAAGCATTTGGCTATTGTTTCAAAAATTGCCAAAGTGGCTATTTAAAAAAAAATATTTCTTTACATTATTGTTTACTTTATCTATTTAAATTATTGACATGCATTGGTTATGAATATGGCATAAAGTTTTCCAAAGTCAATTTGGCGAAATCCTCGCTTTCGAATACCAGTCGTACATTTTTCAATTATTTTTTATTATTTAAAAAAGCAAATGAGTTGGATGTGCCAATCCCAAAGCTTTCTTCTATCTCATACGTACATTTTAATATTTTTAAAAAATAATTACTCACTTTAATGTTTTAATAACTTTAATTCAATACCATACGAACTTTGGTTTTCTTCTTAAATTTCTGCTTCAATCAATTAATCGGAGTAAAAACGAATTTCCGTCTCTACATGAGCCGATGGACAATAGAATGATAGGCAGATTTTTTTTTTTAATTCAGGGAGGACCTATTTGCCTTACGAAAAAATAATTATATACAAAAATTTTAGTTCAGCTCTAGGACTAAATTCATACACTTTTAGGTAGTGCAATATTGAAAATGGCATAAAATTGGCTATTGCAGCGCCCCCTTCCGGTGCATTTTTTTCAAATTCAGGAGGGACCAACTAGCCATAGCCATACACTTACACAAAAATTTTGGTTCAGTTCGATGCATAACTTCATATACTTCTCGTCGGTAAAATATTGAAAATGTCACAAAAATCGCGATTGCAGCGCCCCCTTCCGGCGTATTTTTTTCAAATTCGGGAGGACCAATTAGCCATAGTCATACACTTACAAAAAAAATTTGGTTCAATTCGTAGCATAACTTCATATACTTTTGGCCGGTACAATATTGAAAATGGCACAAAAATCGCGATTGCAGCGCCCCCTTCCGGCGGAATATTTCAAAACTGAAGAAGGACCTGCTTGCCATAGCCAGAAACATTCACAAAAAATTTGGTTCATTTCTATGCATAACTTCATACACCTTTTGATGGTAGAATGGCGACTTACAGACATTTTGTAAAAACAGGTTTTTTGGAATCTCTGACCCCTAAAACGTGTGAATCCGTCGAAAAACGGAAGTCGAAAAAAATTTCGATTACAATACTTTCTTCTATTGAAGATAGAATAAAGTAATAACAATAAATGAAAAAAATGTGAAAATATATTAAACATTAAAAACAAATAACTACAAAACAAAACATATTTTACATTATTTGAAAAAAGAAAACTAAAGCAAATAGACAATTTATGAATAAATGAACAAAAATAGGCGGGTTACCAAATCAGGGAATATAACGCCATTTTGGTGCCAAGTAAACGCCGATGTGAATTAATGACATACATGTGCTCTGAACATTTAGGTTGTTAGAATTGGCGAATTCATCCCATAGCCGTTATGTCAAAAACCAAGCAGTCGTTAAATCTGCGGTTTCCATAAATATAATTATAAAAAAATATAAAACAATTATGGTTTTATTGAAATTCACAAAACTATAGCAAATATAAATATATTTCGGAAAGGCCAAATCCGTGAACTAATGGAAGATGCACGACCATTTAATTTAAAATAAAATTTTACTCAAATAAATAAATAAAAGAACACGATTTTTTTCGGCCGAAGAGGTCGTTCTCCCTACAAGCTGTATAGAATTGGTTTGGCATTCTGCCAAGCAGGGCTCCAAAAACCGTGATCTTACAGTAAATGATTTTTACTTCGACTTTTTAATTGTCTTTTTATTAATATTTGACTAATTATATGTTTTTTCGTTATTTAAAATAAAAATTATGCCAATATGTATAGTTTGGCTATTACTTTGGCGAAATTGGTCGACGAGATAACCAAGTAGTACTAAATTTCTTAGAATATATACATTACTATAAAAATAGATAGACTGTTCAAAAAAAAAAAAAAAAAAAAAAAAAACGTTTGCGGGTGTGCATCCGTACAATTTTTCGCATTATATTTTAATCACGAAAAAAAAAATCCTTCTTCTTTTATGCACAGTATTAAATTATTCCGTTGCAGGTTTTTTTACACATTTCATTTTAAATACACACATTAAAATTGAATGTTTTTAATTAATTCAATTTTAATTGATGAAAATAAGAAGAAATTTAAACAATTTATTTCATCATCAAAGAGTTTTTTGTCTATACTAATATTATAAAGAGGAAAGATTTGATTGTTTGTTTGTTTGAATTGAATAGGCTCCGAAACTACTTGACGGATTTGAAAAATTCTTTCACCGTTGGAAAGCTACACTATTTCCGATGAACATAGGCTAATTTTTAATTGATTTATTCAAATATTTTTCTTAATTCAAAATTTCATTATTTTTCATACAGAATCAATTAAATTTTTTCCGATAAAAAATAACCATTTTTCTTTCCCGTTGCCAAGAAAGTGTAATCTGGAATAATAATAAAAATAAATAAATTAATTCAAATAGTAATTATGGAACAAAACAATTTGTATAATTTTAAAATAGAAAAGAAAAATAATGAAATAGTTTACTGATAAATAAACGACTATTACTGGATTACCACGTGAGGCATAAAATCGCAATTTTGTTGTAATCGTGCCAACGTGATCCGTAGATGATATCTGCATCTAAATATTATTGGCAATATTATTGTTTATATAATTTGTTTACAATATTTGGCAATTATTACATTATTTGGCAATACTTGATCTCCCATCGACCAAAAAACTGTCGCCAAAGTATAAGGTTATATGTCAATAAAGGATGATCGTAAATGTCACATTCTTTTGACATTAAATATGTTTTGCATAATTGTTAAGTCGTCAACTAATTTTAATTCGATGTTTTATCTCTATTTCTATTAATATTGTAGTCATTATTTCTATTAATATTGTAGTCATTTATTAATTCTTTGGTTATTTAAAATAAAAATTATATCCATTTGTATAATTTGGCGAAATTGATCGACGGAATAATCAAATGGTACCAATTGTTTGTTTACACTCTATCTGGATATTTAGGTTGATAGAATTAGCGTACTTATCGAGTCTCCGTTAAGTCATATGCCAAGCAGTCATTAAATCTGTGTTTTAGCCTTACTATTATATCTTTTTCATCTGCAGTTATTTTACCATCACTAAAAAAGAAATATTTTGATTGTGAAGGAAAAATCATTATGAAAAAATATTTGCAATTAATTTATCATTCATTCTAATAAAAAAAACAGTCGATCGCAGCACATGCATCTGTGAATGGGTCCATCAGACATTGAATCAAAAAATCATTGAATCAATCAACCATTGAAAAATGGTTGTTTTCGGTGGAGGGTTGACAAAATGACGTGGTCACTTTTGAATTTAAATTAAATTCTTTATTTTTAGAAGAATTTTTATTTGAATTTAAATTAAATTCTTTACTTTTAGAAGAATTTTTATTTGAATAGGAAATTAAAATGTTAAAAATCATTTTAATAAAGGAGAAAACTAACAAATTTAAAAATGGGTTGACGGAAATTAACAGATACGGAAAAAGCCGAAGCCAAAGAAATGAATGACCGTGAATGCGCATTCAATGACATTAAACACAATACGCGTACTTAAACAATCATAAAGTGATTTTTATTTCGACTTTTTATTAATGTTTTACTAATTTATTTGTTCTTTTGTTATTTAAAATAAAAATTTAGTCAACATGTATAAGTTGCTTATTAGTTTGGCGATTCGTATCATTTGGCGAAATTGGTCGATGGGATAACTAAGTAGTACTGTTATTGGTTTGGCGCAAAAAGTCTTTCAATGCAGAAAACGAGAAAATCAAAAGGTTATCGAGTCGCTGAAAACCAATTACGTGTTGAAAGGCAATCACGGAAAAGGAAGCAATTTAATGCCGAACCGATTAATTGTAAAACATCATGTCTCGAGGGCGACCAATCCACTAGCCATGGCGTTTTACAATCGGTCGGTTCTAACCAGGAAAATGTGAGTGCCAATAGTGATTCTAACAAGTCGGAAAATGTTATAGCTATTACTCTTGATTTTCCACCACCTAAAAAGAAAATTAAAAAGCAATCGGCTTGGGAAAAACTGGAAAAAAAACTTTTTTGATTCAATGTCTGATGGACCCATTCACAGATGCATGTGCTGCGATCGACTTTGGTTTAAAACCTCCATCACCAAAATTCCACTTTCTAAAATCAAACAGTATATGCCAAAGTCTTACAAGTATAACAGTATATGCCAAAGCTGCATTTTAATAATGATTACTTTCGCACCAACAATGTTACATAGTTTGGAATGTTTCTTTCGTCGCCAGCTTTTATGCTTGGCGACAATGGAGTGATGTAACTTAAATGAACCGTACCTTCAAATTGTAGCATGTATAAAGTCATTTATAGCAGTGGCACGGATAATACACAATAAAACATCTGGTATTTAGCTTAATATGATAAATGAATGTTTCGAGTGAAACATTTTTCAAATGGTTGGTGTAATTTCTTAAACTATAATTTTTTTTAAATATATTTCGTTTGATTCAAGATTATTTTAGACAAACTGACCAGCGTAGCGGGCGGAGGCTGCTAGTAATTTATACACGTGAAATATAAAATAGTATGCTATTGGCGAAAATTGCACTTAACTAACACTAAAGCACCCATATTTGCTTTTTACAAAAAAAAGATGCCAAATAATAATTTTATTTCTAAATTTTTAAAAATGAAACATTTTTTAAGCAATGCAAACATTTCTTTCCTATTTAATATAAACATATTCTTTTCTAATGTTAATTTCTTATAAAATCTTTGGATTTTTTTTAAAAAAAATAAGTAATATTTTTTAAATTTTAATTTTTGATGCATTTATTTTTTTTCTGCTTATATAGAAGTTTTGAATTTTAAAATAAAAGAACTGATTAACAAAAATACAGTAAAACCTCCATAACGGACACTCCCGAATAGCGGACACCTCTATTTAGCGGACAGTTTTCAAATCCCCACTCCCAAAATCTACATTTTTTGTATATTTAACCTCTGAATAACGGACATTGCGAATAGCGGAGAGTAATTTTAGCGATAAAGGATACAAAATTATTTTTTAATGAGAAAAAAAAAAATGGAAAAAAGCAAAAAGCCTCTAATTTTATCAAAATAATATGTCACAAAATTTGTGATCACTATTAAAACTCTTTTTCAAATATAATAGCAGCTAAATATAAAGATCAAAATCTTCTACTTACCCTCTCTCTAGATTAGGTAAGTTCGGGCTGCTTCGTTTCCGTAAAATCGGGTCCGCGCCAGGCTGGTTTTCACTTAAATACAAACTCAAAAAAGGATGCAGGCATTAATTTAAAAATTATATACAACTATATTACAATTATTTACAGCGTATTTTAACATTATATATTAGAATAATTTCATCAAAACGAAGTCACAGCTCCGTTCCAATTCATTAAAAAATTCAATTCTACATATCCATAGCAACATCGTAAAAACATTCTAAAGAAAAACAATTTTATCAGTTCATTTCAGTTCATAAAAAAGGAAAAAAGTTCTGCATTCATACAAAAGTTAAAGTTCGATTAAAAATCGTTTGGAGGTGCGTTCAGTCTTTACAAAGAGAAACAGAGGGAGCTGTCCGCGACACACTCCCCCCCTTGAGTTTTACCATGTTGAAACTCAATCACTGTCGAGGACAAGTTCATGAGGTCTAAACGTTCTGGGGTTCGAATCACACGTCCATACTTTGACTTTCTAGGACAGTCTTCTCGAACTTTGGCAGAAATGGGTGAGTCATTATCATTAGGTTCACTAGGAGGAGCACACTCAACATTTTTCTGGAAAAAGTCATTCGATTCTAAATTTACTTCCAACGGATATAATCTTTGTGCAGGACGAAGTATTTCCCCAAACTTGGTTCGTAGTTTTGCTAAGCGTACTACACCATCTTTTCCTGTAAACAACTGGATAACTTTTCCTAGAGGCCAATTCGTTCTTTTTGCTGTTTCTTCCTTATCTTTCAAATTTTTGTATTCACTTTCAAGTTTTTCCTTTCCAACTTCAAGCTTAGCCAAATCACACTTTACGGACTCATTAAATTTTATATAGTCTGTCAGTCGCATTTCCATTTTCTCACTTTCAGACCTAATCTCCTGTATTTCTATTTGTTGTTTCTTTGAAGATGTTTGTAAGTCTTTATAATTTTTTTGTAAATCATTAATATCATTATTCAACATATCAATAACTTTTTCTTTTGTTTTGAGTGTACTTTCTAAGTTCATAATCTGCTCAACATACTTGATGCCGGTAGAATGAAACTGTTTTATTTTGTTGCTAGCAAATGCTTCACACTTTTCTAAGATATCAATCAACTGATGCAAGACAGCATATTCCTTTTCATGGTTTATAGAACTGCTTGCAGGTTTCTCCTTCAATTGTCCCAAATTAGATTGTATTTCTTCAATATTATGAGTTACTTTAATTTCACATGTTTCAAGTATTTTCATTAACTCATGGACATTATCATTTTGAGAAATGAATTGGACATCAAGCTTGTTTTGAAGATCGCTGTTCAATTTTTTAAGCTCAATTAATTCATCTGTACATTTTTTATTCTTGCATCTTAGTTTTTCAATTTCATCTTTTTGTAAATTGACAGTATTAACAGCTTCTCCTAATCTTCTGCATTCTTTTTCCAGTTGCTCTTTAAGCTTCATTTCAGATTCAATTTGAGAAGAAATATTGTTAAATTCATTCTCAAGATTTTTCTTCGCATTTTTAAACTTAACAAATTCCTCAGAATACTTTCTGTTCCCACATCTCAGTTTTTTCTTTTCATCATTTTGTAAATCGATGGTATTAAGAGCTTTTTCTAACTTTTTGCTCTTACTCTCTAACTGTTCTTCAAAGCTTATGTCACATTCAGACTTTTTAGAAACAGGAAGAAGTTTTTCTTCTAAATCAAGGCTAGCCTTTTCTAAAGTAGCCATTTCATTCTTGCAGGCCAAGTATTCTGTTTCTAATGAATTAAATTTTGCAACTTTTCCTTTAACTGTCTCTAATTCATTAGCTAACTCAGATGCTTTCTGTTTCTCAAGATCAAGGCTCTCAGTTAAAGATTGCAATTTTACTTCCATATCTTTCTTCCCAGATTGCACTTGTGATAATTGTTCTTTGAATAACGTACATTCTTCTTCTATTGATATTATTCTTTTCTTCTGTTTTTTAATGACTTCTTGTGAATTTGCAAGGATTTTATCAACATATTTTAATATTTCTTTAGCCTCATTAGCTTCAGCTTTATGCTTTTCAAGAAAATCACTTAGTTCATTAATTTCTTCTTGATGAACTTTTTTCAGATTTTCAATTTCATCATTTGTTCTAGATTCAGCTTGATGAGAGGTAGTTGTAGAAGCTTCAGCAAATTCCAGTTTTGTTTTGAGTAAAATATTGGCATTCTTTAGTTCACCATTTACAACAGAGAGAGAATCAACAGCATTTTTTAAGAGAAGATTATCTTGTTCTGTTGATTCTAAATTGGATACCTTCTCTTCCTCATAAATTCTTTTTGTGATGAATTTATTATTAGATTCGTTTAAACTTCTAATATCACAACTCAAAGTATCATCGTACAAATCCCAAATGAGACCAAGAATAGGAAATGTTCTCCTTTCATTAGGATCCTCAAAAGTTTCAAATTTTGAATTATCAGATGATGAAATTTCCGAAAAGCTGTCATTACCAGGCAATTTGGTTCGTCAATGGCAAATTATATGCCCAATCTTGCAATTCAAATTTAGCACTAGCCAAAATTTCAATCGAATCATTTTTGAATTTACTTAACTCATCTTCATTGTTTACACTTTTGACTAAATTGTCAACATACCAAGATTCAGAAAGTTTTTTAGCCGTCGCTCTGAGATGTTCAGAAACGTCATTCATTAACTTTGTTAAAGTTGCACTCAATAAGAAAGGACTACTGGATATTCCAAAAACGACCCTCTTATGTCGATATATCTTCAACTGATCTGGATTCCCTTGTTCCCACCACAGGAACCTCAAAAAGGTCACGATCATTATGGTTAAGCCCTATTTGCAAAAAGGCTCTTTTTATATCAGAACTTACACCTATTGACTTCTCACGAAACCTGTTAATAATTGCAGGAATAGTTTCTATCAAATTAGGCCCCTTTTCTACACAATCATTTATTGAAGGAAACCCCTTAATTTTCACCGACCCATCAAATACTGGTCTTATTTTGGTTGTTTTGGAATTCATTCTAATAACGGCACGATGGGGTAAATAATGGCAAGAATTATAATATTCATTTTCAGGTACAGTTTCTATAATTTTTTCTTCCTCCCAAGATTGGAAAACCGCTTCATAATCTTCTAAGAAACCCTTGTCTCTTAAATTTTTTACTGTATTCTTTAATCTTTTCTCAGCGATTTCTCGATAATTAGGGAGTGGGGGATGGCCTTCGACCCAAGGTAAACAGACTTCAAATCTGCCTTCTTCATCCCTTTTTACCGTCGAAAGAAAATGTTGCAGTGTTTGCTCATGCAATTCCTTTTTAGATTCATTAACGGATGGATCTAAAATGCCTAGAGTATCAAGATTCCATAATTCAGCAATTTTATAATCTGATACATACATCGAAAAGGTAAATGAGTTATCAATTTTATTTTCTATTCCCAAAGGAACTTTTCCCATAATAGTCCATCCTAAATAAGTTTCGACACATACTAAACCCGATTTTAATTTTCTTATCTTGCCCGTAAGTAACTTTCCCGCAATATCTGCTCCTATCAGAACATGAATTTCAGTTGGCGAAGATTCAAACAATAGCTTATTTTTCATACGGATAGTGTCATTCAAAAAGATTCTATTTTGTTTGAGCTCATTTAACAAGGGTCTTACATCAATTTGTGGAACATCAGAACAAATTTTAGTTTGATCAAAAGCCTTAAAATTACATTTGTAATCACCTTTTACACTGCTCAAATTTACAACAAACTGTTTATGAATTTCAGACATTTCCCTTCCACCAAATAAACTATGAATAATGTTACTCTCACTTAAACTTTCATATTGCATCACTTCAGCAACAAACTTTGAAATATAGGATTTTTGCGAGCCAGAATCGATTAAGCATCTAACAAACTTCTCTTCACCATTTCCGCAAATTTTTACAATTAAAGTTTGCAATAAAACTTTCTGTGTACATGTTTTATTCGTCAAAGTGAAATTTTTCTCATTAGTTTCTTTTTTCTCATTAACTTTATTACCCTTATCACAAATTAAAGAATTGTGTTTTCCACTGCAATGTTCACATCTTATTTTCGAAAAGCAATCTTTTGCTAAATGATTTCCCTTTTTCAAACAGAGGTAATACATTCCGTTTTTTCTTAAATATGCTTTCCTTTCTGCTACGGACTTAGAGCAAGCTGCAGAAATGTGTTTGACTGATTCAGCGGAATCTCCGCAAAAGATGCACTGATTAATCGTAACCTTCAATGAAGCAGCAGTAGGAACTTTAAATTTATTTATTTTTCTATCCCTCTGCACTTGGGGTGGATTTTGAACAATGAGCCGGCCTTGTATTTGAATCGCGTTTTCTCTGCATTCGAAAAAAATCAAGCCCGTAAAAAATCAAGTAGTTCATTAACTTCAAAAAGATTTTCCTGTGACTTTCGTTTACGCTGAAATTCCAAATTTAACTCATTGGGAATTAATTTCAGTAAAATTGGGGTAAGTAACGTACCATATGTACCGGAAGTTACTTCAAGAGAATTCAAACTTCTGATTTGTGTTTCGATACTGTCATACAGTTTCCGTAGTGCGAAAATGTTATTTACATTCTTAACAGTTTCTAAATTCAGTAATTTTCCCATATGAGCATTAATTATCAAGTCTTTACGACCAAAACGTTTTTTAAGTAGTTCAATAGCTGCTGTATAATTTTCACTTGATAGCGAAAAACCACTAATTGCACTAGCAGCAGCTCCGGCAAGAAAAGAATGTAAGTAATTAAATTTATCAATATCGTTTAAACTGTCATTCTGGTGTATAGCATTATCGTACTGGTTCCAGAAAGTTAACCAATGAGCGGGATCTCCACTAAATTTATCAATGTTCAATTTTGGTAACTTCACTTTAGAATGAGAACAAGAAGCTAAATTTTCTGTTAAAATAGTTTCATTCATTGAATTCGTTTTCTTAACAGAACGCTCAGTTTCAACTTTCATTTTAACAACATAAGTTAATTTCGATTTCATTGAAATTATTTTCTCGGAATAACTTTCAGCAGTTTCAAATTCAATTTCTAGTTCGCTGTCATTTTTCATTAAATTTTGAATTTGTTCATCTAAAGCCATTAAATTGCTGTATTTCGTACTTAACTGATCAATATGTTCCGTAAGAACGGAAATTTCATGTTCTGTTTGTGAAAGATACACTTCACAAGTATTAATTAATTTTGTAATTGCTGTTCGAGAAACCGTACGTTTCTTCTTTAATTTTTCAAGATCAGACATTTTTTAATCAATAATTTGAAATACTATACTTTTCAAAATACAACAATTCAATAACTTTCAAAATATTCTTGTTCTCAAAATACGTTAAATATCAATATTATTATTATTATCTTCAATAGAATTAAGCATTTAACACTTATTTATTTCTATATTCAATTCTTCATTTAATTGAAACCACCTGGCGTCCCTGAATTCGTGCGCCATGTTAATTATATTAAAACTCTTTTTCAAATATATTAGCAGCTAAATATAAAGATCAAAATCTTCTACTTACCCTCTCTCTAGATTAGGTAAGTTCGGGCTGCTTCGTTTCCGTAAAATCGGGTCCGCGCCAGGCTGGTTTTCACTTAAATACAAACTCAAAAAAGGATGCAGGCATTAATTTAAAAATTATATACAACTATATTACAATTATTTACAGCGTATTTTAACATTATATATTAGAATAATTTCATCAAAACGAAGTGACAGCTCCGTTCCAATTCATTAAAAAATTCAATTCTACATATCCATAGCAACATCGGAAAAACATTCTAAAGAAAAACAATTTTATCAGTTCATTTCAGTTCATAAAAAAGGAAAAAAGTTCTGCATTCATACAAAAGTTAAAGTTCGATTAAAAATCGTTTGGAGGTGCGTTCAGTCTTTACAAAGAGAAACAGAGGGAGCTGTCCGCGACAATCACAGATAAATGTAGGAGATGGTTCTCCCAAACAGTATGCCAGTCACTTGATCAAGGAAGGCGTAATACATAATTTTAAAACACAAAAAGCTTTTATTACGCTACATTTTTTTAAGTTAGGTTCTATGAATACATTTGAAAACTGCCTAAAATTAGTTAATGCAGTCGATGCTATAATTTGGATTTCCTCAGCTGTAAAAAAATATAAAACTGGAAAGCATTCGACGGTGTTTCAGAAAAACAGGCTTTATATTAAAAGAAAATGAAACGCACATTTCTGACACAAATGAAGAATTAAGAAAATAAGTGAATTAATGAAATTTACCGGAGTGAAGAAACTGCCAAAATTTTTATTAATATTGATGCTGAGTTACTTACTGACGAATAATTAATTGCGGTATGTGATTATACTGATTCAGAATTTTCGACAAAAGCTGACTGTTACTTATGATGAAAGAGATACTGAAACAGAAGATTGTTCACGAAGTATCGAGAATTTCCGAGAAGTGGCTAAATAGAACAAGCAATAACAGTTTTTTTTTTTTTTTTTTTTTTTTTTTTTGTCAAAAAAAGATAAGTTCAAATCGGTTAAAATTATTGATACAGTTAAAACTTCACATTGCAAAACAAATTGCATGTAATCACTAGCAAAAGCAAACTTTTGTAACAGATTTTTTTTCGTAAGAATGTAATATACAGTGGATAAAGGTATGCACAGCTTTATTTTTGTTTTAATGCTTAAAAAAATTTAATTTCTGATTAATCATATAATAGAGCTTTTAGAACTTATAACAGTCCATTAATAAAACAATAATAATTAATCAGCGATTTTTTAATGGCTGAGGTTTTCCCAATAGCGGATACCTCTGAATAGCGGACAATTTCCACGCTCCCAAGGTGTCCGTTATTTAGAGGTTTTTCGGCATTTATTTCCATTTTTTCCGTTACTGTAGTAACGGAGGTATTTTTTGACATTATCAATTATAATTTTCAGGTTTTGGCGCCAAAGACACCGCCAAAATTTAAAAATATGAAATATTTCGCGAACTCTTGTATTTTAAAAAAATTTGTTGTTCAATTCAGTATACAAAAATGCACCAAAATATGGTGTCAGTTGAAAAACAACTACAACATCCGATTTTAAGGAATTTTTTAGTTCCGTTCCACCATAGGAGTGGAATTCTGGAAAATACTTTCTTAGTGGTATTCGATGTTATAAGAAGTATTTTTACCCCAATTTTCAAGACTTTACGTTCGGTAGATTTTTCTGTAAGTTGATTAATACAAAATCTAGACTTTCTTATATATATATAGATAAGCATATTTTTCATGTAGTAATTTATGAGATAATTTACTTTTACTTTGTAAATATTAGATGGGTGCTGAGGAAGAGTTTTCTGTGAAATAGAATATGACACATGAAACGCGTTTTGTTTCGCTTTATGTAAAAATGTTAAAAAATTCTATGTTGTACTCTTCCTTCCCAACAGTATAGAATTGTCCCGTTGGTTGTCTTAAAATAACACTCAAATGTTTTAACTTAATTCTATTTTATTTCACAGAACTACACTGTAAAAAAAAAAGGGTCGATCTACTAAAAAAAACTTTAGTGATCCTTGTAATTGCTAAAGAATTTTTAGTAATCTTAGTCGGTTACAAGAAATTCTGTAAGAATTACTAGAAAAAAGTTAGCAACGAATAGAGTTAATAGTTTTATATTTTTAATAGCTATTACTAAAACTCAGTTGGTGTGGCCTTGATAGCATAGTGGTTATAGTAACGGACTCCAGGCTAAAAGGTCCCGGGTTCGAAACTGGCCACCGCCAAATACGCCCCGAATGTATGTAGTTTAAGTACTCGTTAATAAAGGGATTATGAAAATCCTGTCGGAGCAGGTAGCAATGTTTGGTGCTGCCATCTTTTGCGGTTTTGCCTAAAATCTTCCGCTTCAGAAGTCTGGATGCAGCTCGAAGGAAGCTCCTGCCCTACGGGCGCACGTAATGGTTATTAAAAATAACTTTGGAGCTATTACTAAGATTTGCTTGGTGGCTCATACTAAAAATTTTTAAGTTAGTTATACAAAAAATTCTTTTGTTCAATTTACAAAAGAAATGCTTGTTTCACTTGCAAAAAAAGTTTGTAATGGTTACTAAAAAATTCTTTGGAATACAAATTTACTGAGAAATTTTTATTAACCTCTTGAATTTTTTTTTACAGTGTATGAGTGCAAATTCTGACTCCATTTTTCCTAGAACAACAAGCTAATTAAAACGTAAACAATTTACTGTCACTGATCACTATGGTAACAGCTCAAGGCACTGCCATTTTGAACTACGAAATATTTTCAATCTTCCGGTGGTAATCATAGCAATCACCATAGAATCAGCTCAAGGCACTGCCATTTTGAACTACGAAATATTTTCAATCTTCCGGTGGTAATCATAGCAATCACCATAGAATCAGCTGATGAAGCACATTCTTTCCATTTTTGAAATTCCTCGCTTTTTCTGGCACGCCAATCTGGCCGAGGAGTCGGTACTATGTCGAGGGAAAACGGTACTATGTCGTCGACATGGACTTTGAATCGGATACTGTAAGATTTTATGAATAAGACAAACAATATGGATATTTCATTAGATATGGAATTAAATTTAATCTTTTTTAAATAGATTTGGATGGATTCAAGATTCTTTTAGAGAATCCGACTAGCGAAGCGGTTGAAGATTGCTAGTTAATGCTATAATTTTGTTACACCATTTTAATTTTCTTGTGTTGGAAAGTGTCGGAAACCACCGGCGTAAGCGGCCAATCTTTGTCTACAACCCGAATTGCCCCAATCTCTAGTGCGATAGCGCTGTTGCCGATAGGCGACCACGCATAGCGCCAAAATCCTTTAATTACGACCCAAATGCCCTGGATTCTAAATAGAAAAGAAAAAAAACGAAGTTGAAAACGGACAAATTTAACAGAAAAATTAGGCAAATGAAAGATATTGGAAAACTGTTAGTGAGTGGGTAGGGCTCTGAAACTAGCGATTTCCCCTGCCTTCATCCCGAATATATTCGTATCGGATTATATAATCTATAATCTATAATATAATAATATCTATAATCTATGCTTAAAGCATGATCATTCTTTCTTAAAAAGGGCTGTAGCTACTCTATCTACATACATTGCTGTATATACATGTAATTCCCCTACCATGAAAGTGTAAATATACAAATGTGACAAAGTGTGAAAGTGTAATTAAACAAATTTTGTCTATCTATCTAGGTTTATATTTTTTGTACTGCTCATGATACTGGTCGTGTGTACCAGTGTTCATTGTAATGTGACGTCGACTTGCGGACAGAAAGAGTTGTGCGATTCGTACTTGGATTTGGCCATAGACATGATTGTCAGAGCGAAGCACAGTATCCCGACATGTAAGCTGGAAATTTTTATTATTAAATATATATATATATGTTAATACTTTTAATATATCTAAACATGCAATCTAATTTTTAAATGTTTGAAAACTTGGAAATAAAAGTTTTTTGAAAAGCAAAAATTATATAGTGTAAAATTATAAAATTATATAGGGTGGACACTCTCTCTATCTGAACATTCTCTAATGTAAACACCCCGGTATCATGAACACATTCTGATGGTCCCAGCGAAACTACATAAACTTAACAAACGATGAATTCTCTGTATTCTAAAAACCTTCTAATCCGAACACCCCACTGTTATGAACTATAAACACATTACGGGTAAAAAAAAAAAACATCTGGAACAAGAAATTAGTAAAAATTTTTAATATGTGTCTTGTTTTTAAGTGATGCTATTTTCATTACATTTATTATTTAAAATTTAATGATCAAAGTATTTTTAACCAACATAATTGGAAAGCGTTTATGAATTCGGTTAGTCTGTCCAAGTTCAAATTCGGGTAAATAGTGTCCGATTGCCACGATAGGGATATATGTTATTGGGGTTTACTATGGTATGTTAGGTATTGAAAGTGAAGTATGTAGCATTTTCGGTGCATGTACAGGGCCACTCAATTTAGTTTCGTACTTTGACGATCTATAGGCAAAAATCATTTGTCATGTATTTTAGTGACATTACAGTAATTCAAATATTTTGAGTTGCAAATCATTGAGGTACTTACTATAGAATATAGTTTGCATAGAACTTATCATTTATTTAATGGGACACACAAAAGTATTTGACTATAAAGAAAAACTAGCAGTAATTGAAGCCTACGAATAATAATTGCCAAAACTGGGTTTTCTGTTGTGGTGTGTGTTTTTAAATTTAAGAATCTTTTTGGATGTTTCTTGATGTATATAAATTGTATAGATCACAAACAGGGTTGCACAAAACTTCTCAACAGCGTCCGTTTATTGGTGGAAGGGAAATTAAAAACTGTGGAATGCGTTTAACAGAACTCACATTTAGCATGCTATGAAGTAAGCTTAGTAGATAATATACAGGGTTGCACAATAAATCATATATTTTAACGACTATTCATAGCAATAGGGATAAAATTTTGTTATAGTATTATTGATGTGTAAGAAAGTGTTTCTTTGCACTTTGCATGATTTTGCGTTCTTGTAATTTGATAACATTTTCGTGGTTAACAGATAAGCTATTATTAATATGTTTACGACATTAATATTGTACTGCGGAAATTCAATATTTATAGATATTAAATATAATATAAAACACTCTCCAAAAAAAATTCTTTTCACGGAAAATTTACTAGCAGCAGTGCTGCCAGTAATTTTCTGTTTATTGATGGATATCCGTTTATTTTTTCTCCGTTCCAAGAAGTAAAATATCCTTCCATTCAAGAATGTTTGGAAAAGTAAAATCGGCAAACGCGAGAATCGAACCACTGATCCCAGCGTTCGAAGACGAACGCCCAAGCACGGGGATGAAATGCGTTCTTTTCATGTGGGTGTGGTTTGATCTATTTCGTTAAAATGCTTTTAATTTTGAAGTTTGTGAGTTTTAATTACATCTACGTAGATCACTAGAGGTAAAATATGAATGTTCTGTTTTTATTTGATATTAAATGAGAATATTTATTTATAAATAATTTTGTAAATTCATCTTTATTCAACTTATCCAACTTTAAATAATACATGGCGATTATTTTTGAATAAAAGAAGAAATTAATTGTTATTTATTTTTAAATTCGAAAACCTTTTGTCATTTTAAGCTAAATTAGATATCTTAATCTATAGAGTTCTTTTTTTTTTTGTTAATAAATTTGAATTTATTACTAATATACTCCATACGCATGCGTGCTATGAATAAACGGAATTTCTTCCTCTCTTTTAGACTTTCGGAATTAATTCACGGATCAAATATGTTTTCTGGGAATACGGAAATTATGCGTGAAAAATAAGGATAATTTAGTGCATATTAAACGAATTTTTCTGACAGTGAATGCTATTGGGCAAAAATTGTTTCATTACCATTGAAATTATTTTTGTGAAAAGTGTAACTTTTTTTTCATCCATCTTCAATTGAAGAAAATATTGATATCGAAATTTTTTTAGACTTCCGGTTTTCGACACATTTACTCATTCTAGGAGACAGATTCCAAGGAACATGTTCTTAAAAATATCTGAATGTCCGTAAGTGTGTCCGTATGTCACAGCCGCATCATCGAAAAGTACATGAAGATATGTATAAAATTGAACCAAATTTTTTGTCTGTTTTTGCTGTGGCAAGATGATCCTCCTTCAATTATATTGCGCCGAAATGCGTCACTCTAATTGTAATTTTTGTGCTAATTTCAATATTGTATAATTAAAAAGTGTATGAAGTTATGCATAGAATTGAAGCAAATTTTTTGTCTAAGAGTTTGGTTATGGTTAGTTAGTCCTGCCTGAATTTGAAAAAAATTCACCAGAAGGGGGCGCTGTAATAGTGATATTTGTGCCATTTTCAATGTTGTACCATTGAAAAATGTATGAAGTTAGACATAGAAATGAACCAAGTGTTTTATATATGATTATTTTCGAGTATGGCAACGTTTTACTTCCCTGAATTAAAAAAAAAAAAAAAATTCTGCCTATCGGTCTACCGTTTCCATCGCCTCGTGCAAAGACGGGAACTTGCGTCCTGCTAATCCAGCTATTTATAAACAGCTGATGCTAACAAAATAAGTGGAAACTATTGATTTAAAATAATAATATGATCCACATTAATTCGGTTTTATTCCGGTTTGTTGACTGAAGCAGAAATTTTAAGATGAAAATCAAAGTTGGTACAGTATTGAATTAATAATATTAAAACATGAAGAGATCATGTGTAAGTAATTTTTTAAATATTTAAATGTACATATGAGATTGGAATATCGAACTAGTTATAAATTAAATTTCTGATGAATGAAAACACTTGCATTTGTACTTTTGTTCTGAATTTTTTATTGTCTTTTAATCTTTTCCTTTGTTAGGCCCAAAAATTCACGAGCCTTCAAAAAGGACATTCGACGGCGTACAGCCTGTCGACTGTGCCGACGTACTTCAGATGGGCCACAACAGGAGCGGCATTTATGAGATCTGGCCCAATAACAGACTGACTGAAGGCAGACCTGTCACCGTGTATTGCGACATGGATACGGACGGAGGGGGGTGGACGGTAAATTTATTTCAGATTTTTTTTTTGTTTGTAAAAGTTCATTTTACTTTCTTTTATCTTTACAAGAAGAAAGTATTGGATTCGTGAAAAATTCCAAATTCAGTATTCGATGGATTTACTCGTTTTAGAAGGTCCTGAATGCGGTTTAAATGTTTTTAGAAAACTTTTAAACCGTTGGTGAGTCTGTCTGTTCCTCTGTCACTTTGTGTATCTGTATGTGACGAAAATTTTGTGGGCGATCTATCTCAAGAACGGAATTTCACAAAACTTAGACTAAGTTAGACATTGCTATATATTGGAGCTAATTAGTTCTATGCGTACATCTCTCAGCAGGTGGCGGTGCTAAACTGCATTATTCACGATGTCCTCAATATCTCTATCTCAAGAACTAATGCAAGGATTCTCATAAAACTACAGATTCTGTTAGTCCGTGATATAATGTGATGTTGATTACGGTTCGGTGTAAATTACTCAAAAAGGGGTGCTGCCATGCTGCATTATCCATGATTATCGCAACAGATCTATCTCAAGAACTAATGCGTAAATTTTCATTAAACTTCAGATTCAGTTAATCTCTGATGCAGAGTAGAGTTCATTAGTTTTTGATGAAAATCGCACCACAAGTAGCTCTGCTATTCAGATTTTTTTTTAAAGATTTCCGCAATCGGTCTTTCGGAGAAACTGCACGGATTTTCAATTAGAAATTGATATAAGTTACCGAATATTAGATTTTCGTGTAAATCACCTAAGCTGTGGCGTTGCTATGCTGCCTTTTTCACAAAGTATTAACGTGTATGAGATAGAAGAAAGTTTTGGGATTGATACATCCGGTTATTTTTGCATAAAAGTACTATAGAGATTTCAGCAATCTGAAATAAAAATTGATTCCGAACCTGTATAAAATCTCGAAAAATAAAATATCACAACTAACCATCTTTCCTTAAAGTCATTTAAATTTAAATATGCATCACTCATATTAAAATTTCCATTCAAATGAAATTTTACTTTTAACATCATTCTAATTTAATTTGCAACTTGTTACAGTTTTCTTTTCTTTACATGTGAATTTTTCGTCTTTTTGCTGTATTCACGTATCTATTCATAAAATGTTTTTGTATCCATGACTATTTTATTTCTTTTACAAGGTGATTCAAAGAAGAGGGGACTTCGGTTCACCAGATGACTACTTTTTCCAGACATGGAAAAGTTATAAAAAAGGATTCGGTGATGTAGAAAAAGATTTTTGGCTTGGTAAGACTCTATTCTTATTCTAAAATGATTGGTTGCTTTCCTTCGTAAAAAATTGTTTCAATGTTACATGATACTATGGTGAAGGCATATATTCATTACATTTTTTTATTAATTAATCCATTTTCTAAATCCATTTTCCTTTCCTCTGTTATGTACATGCACTCAAAAAAGATATTTCTTATTTCTAATTAAAGAACAATTACTATACCCGTATAAATATTCTTTAATGATATTTTATGAGATAAACGATTATTTATTACAAATTTGATTATGTAATCTTAAATTCAGGCATTAATTTAACTTATCCTGCGCGGCGCCCGCTGTTATCAGTAAAAAGCCCAAAAATAACATTTCTGATCTGCTTGCAAATAAATATTTGACATTATGCGAACCTTTATCAAAAGTGAAAAACCTTTTTGGCACTTATCTTGTTTAAAATTTTACACGAATTCTTTCTTAACAGTTATTTGTAAGATTGGCGTTTTGGCATAATATGGATGGATGTATAGCATGTGTTAACTTACTTAGATGGATACTTCGCCTCTTACTATGAGTCTTATTTACGAGAATTTCTTACTCGCGATCTTACTATGAGTTAGGAATGGGACGAATAGTGATTTGGCCGAATAGCCGAATACCGAATATTCGGCCAAACTTTAGGCCGAATACCGAATATTCGGCCGGCCGATTAGTAAAATTTTTTTTCCAATAAAGAAAATAAATTTTGATTAGATATAATTTAAAAAATAGGAGCTCATTAATAATTAATACTCTTAAATGTGCTTTTAAATGTATTTTTAAATTTGAAAAAATTATTTTAAATACAAAAAAATTATGAAATTGCATTATATCTTTCATTGTAATGTACATCAAATTGATTTTCAGTAAGTCAAGATGGAAAAATATTTCCATTAAAATATGAAGAATGTACTTCACTTTTTCTATCAATTGATACTTCTTGCATCCAAAATCAATAATATTCTTAATCTCTCTCTCAGAACTCACAAGGACATATTTTCTGAAATAACCTTTAATGAAGTAAATTTGATCATTTAGAGTTTGTGTCCCTAGTGATAAGCAAATTTGTAAGAATGAGACTGTTCTGAAATCAGATGCCAAGCTTTAAATTGCAAATTACGTTAAAGCAAAAGGTTATGCTTAAAGTAGAATGCATATATTAACAAAATCTTTGACATTTGAATCGGCACATACAATATTCAACTTCAATATTCCACTTATTCAACAAGCATTAAAAGGATAAACAGAAATTGATAACAACATGAAGTAAGGAAGATTAAATTAAAAATATATACATAATAATGTTACATATTTAAGTCAGTAATTATGCAAATAATTATTTAAAAGTGAAAACTATAGAATGAAAAAATTATTTTGTTGAGTATTTAGAATTCATATTAAAATATTTATAAAACCATCTTCATAAAGCCAGTTGTCATCTAATGTGTGTCGAGTTTGACACCAGTTCTGCTTTCAGATGTACCGTTGTATTTGGAATGGTGATATATATTTTATTTTATTTTGAAAATGAATCTTCGTTAACACACCTAGTGAAAAAAAAAATTTCATTTCTTACTTTAAAGAAAATAAGTTATGAATTTCATAAGAGCCCTTTTCATATGTGCATGGAATTTGCAGCATTAATAAATATTTGAGCATTTTAGAATAAGGCAGTGTTTTTATATCTTTAATTGTAATATATCATTCTCTAATGATGACATTTCCCGTACAATTAAATCTCCAACTTGGGCAGCAATTTTTAGAATATCACCAACTTTTATGGGAAATACAGAAAGGCTGTATATTTTTTAGTATATATTTACTAAATATATATACTATATTTGGTAAGTAAGAGTGAGAATGACTTTATAAATGAAGTAGCCAATTTGGATTAGAGAAAAAAAAATGCAAAAATGAAATTCTTTAAATCCGAAATTTATTTGGTAAGATATCTTTCACTATTCGGCGAGATTTTAGCAATATTCGGCACGATACCTCTAAATATTCGGCTACAGCTATTCGGCCGAAGTATTCGGTCATCAAGCCTTCAATATTCGGCCAACCGAATATTCGGCAAAAGGGCCGAATACCGAATAGTGGCCGAATATTCGTCCCATCCCTACTATGAGTAACAGCTAAAGTGCTACGTGTATGGGCACAATTTTACTTCGTAGCCTTTTTGTTTCATATAATAAAGTAATTTTTCCATGGAAGGATTTTTGATTTATTGCCCGATTTAATACACAGGAAACGCATTATTATATGTTGGGGTTTGCTATACATACTTAGGGAGATTATGCAAGCAGTCACTGTTCCATACTCCAAAATAATTATTATTATAGGTACTAAATAGGTACAAGATGCAAATCGCTCTACAGGTGGTTTGCCTGAAGACTAGGAGCTTAAAAAGTACCCAAGCAATTTTATTTGCTAGCAAAGTCACCAGACGTAAACTCCATTGAGCAAATTTGTGGTGAATTAGATCGTCTAATTCGACTACAAACAATTAGAAGTAAAGAAACCTTGAAAATCGCAACACAATGTGAATGGTTAGACATTACTCCCTATATGACGAAAAATTTCGTTTTCTCAATCGAAACAAAATGTAAGCAATTATAGATTCTAAACAGGAAATAAAAAATCCTGTATCAAGCATAGATTATGAAGCACTTTCCAACTTTTTCAGAATAATGTAACAAAACTTCACCTTTTAAAAAATAAAAATTATACGCCCCATTTCATTCTATGGAAATGTCCAAAACCGATTTTCAGTTGTTTCCATCTACAATCGGAAAGTTATCCAAATTTTTTAGGGTCAATCCATTTCAAGTGGTCCAGAAAATATTTTTTTGGTCGCTGGACCATTTTTAAAAAATCTGAAATTTTTTGTACAACAACCCTAACATGACGGAAGTTCAAAATGACCGTTATTTTAATTTTACTATTTTTTGTTTGTGCATGGCGGCCATCTTTGTTTCATCGTGTTCAGCGATTTTCTCAGATACTAGGATACACAAAATTGTAAATATCTCGTCTTTTATTTTTCCCAATTGAAATGGAGTTTGCAGCATTTTGTTCAAAATACAATAGACTAAATGTACGGTGGTAGAATAATTTTGAAAAATAAATTTTTACAGGTGAAATTTTAGCACAAAATTTAAGATTTTTTCCAAAATCTATCCATTTGCAAGAGGAAATTTTTCATGGAAGGAAAACTGTCAACTTTACACAATTTTTTCTACAAATAGGTCAAAAGTGCGTGTACTCATACATCAAGTTCCAGATTTGGGAGTTAATTTCTTTTTGCGAAACAAATTCCGAAATTCTTCAAAAATTTCAAAAATCGCACTTTTTAGAATTTGATATCTCTGGTGGGGCATGAGATAAAAATTTGAAATTCTGGCCTTTGATAGTACTGTGTAGTAGTATTAAGTACAAAAAATTTCAAGAAGGAGATTTGACTACAAGCTGAGATATAACATAGGACAATATGTGAAATCAATATTGTCTAACTATTGTAACCTAATGTAATTGTTCCATAAGACTATCAACCTTACACAATTTTTTCTACAAATAGGTCAAAAGTGCACGTACTCATACACCAAGTCCCAGATCTGGGAATTGATTTCCCTTTGCGAAAAAAAATCCGAAATTCGTCAAAAATTCCAAAAATCGCACTTTTTAGGCTTTGATATCTCTGGTGGAGGACGAGATAAAAATCTGAAATTCTGGCCTTTGATAGTATTGTGTAGTAGTGTGTGCAAAAAATTTCAAGAAAGAGATTTGACTACAAGCTGGGATATGACATGGACAATGTGTGAAAACAATACTGCCAAATATTGTAACTTACTATGTAATTGTTCATACCTCCAAAATTTTAAAATAATTATTTATGGTACAAAGTTAAATGTTAATTACAATTATCTTCTTCAAATGCGTCTGTGTGATTTAAACAATTCAGAATGTATGCTAAGCCAATACACTACTTGTCCAGACTAACAAACCTACTAGAAATGCGACTGCAACAATTTTACTCGGTACACATTTCAGGAATAGTAAATTTCAGACAATGGGTTGCAACTGATCGAGTTCACATGGTTTCGCTTATTAAACCTAGAGAATTTCATTCAAGTTAACAAGGGATGACAACAAGACTTGGGTGGCTTCAAGTAAAATTTTGAGGAAGAACAGCCTGATGGACTGACAACAGTAACTGGTCGAACTCATTACATCTATCGTAAATAGTGTTAAGCTCTTTGAGTGTTGAGCATATATAGTATCTTTGTAAATTAAACATTTATTATTAAACTGTTTTCAACAAGCGATATTTTCTGTGTAAATATTGTAATAAAAGAGACTAATTCATTTCTCCTAATGTACTCATAATAGCATTTCTTAACATTTTTTAATCACCGTATCTCAGCTTATAGTCAAATCTCCTTCTTGAAATATTTTGTACATAACACTACTACATAATACTATCAAATGTCAGAATTTCAGATTTTTATTTCGTGCTCCACCAGAGATACCAAAGCCTAAAATATGAGATTTTTGAAATTTTTGACGAATTTCGGAATTTTTTTCGCAAAGGGAATTCAACTCCCAGATCTGGGACTTGGTGTATGAGTACACGCACTTGTGACCTATTTGTAGAAAAAGTTTTGTAAGGTTGACAGTCTTGTGGAACAATTACATAGTAGGTTACAATAGTTAGACAATATTGTTTTCACATATTGTCCATGTCATATCTCAGCTTGTAGTCAAATCTCCTTCTTGAAATTTTTTTTACATAACACTACTACACAATACTATCAAAGGCCAGAATTTAAAATTTTTATCTCGTGCCCCACCAGAGATATCAAAGCCTAAAAAGTGCGATTTTTGAAATTTTTGAAGAATT
Organism: Maratus speculifer; assembly: GCA_964019185.1. Lineage (NCBI taxonomy): Eukaryota > Metazoa > Arthropoda > Arachnida > Araneae > Salticidae > Maratus > Maratus speculifer. The sequence continues at coordinate 3,375,925 of CAXHSM010000002.1, forward strand.
TCGGAATTTTTTTCGCAAAAAGAAATTAACTCCGAGACCTGGGACTTGGAGTATGAGTACATGCACTTTTGACCTATTTGTAGAAAAAAATGCGTAAGGTTGACAGTTTACCTTGCATAAAAAAATTCCTCTTGCAAATGGATAGATTTTGGAAAAAATCTTAAATTTTGTATTAAAATTTCACCTGTAAAAATTTATTTTTCAAAATTATTCTACTACCACACATTTAGCCTATTGTATTCTAAACAAAATGCTGCAAACTCCATTTCAATTGGGAAAATAAAAGACGAGATATTTACAGTTTTGTGTATCCTAGTATCTGAGAAAATCGCTGAACACGATGAAACAAAGATGGCCGCCATGCACAAACAAAAAATAGTAAAATTAAAATAACGGTCATTTTGAACTTTCGTCATGTTAGGGTTGTTATACAAAAAGTTTCAGATTTTTAAAAAATGGTCGAGCGACCAGTGCTGGACCACTTGAAATGGATTGACCCTTTAGCAGTCCTGTATAGGATATAGAGATTTGTATATATTTCATGTAAACAGCCCAATATATGGTGCTGCTATGCGACATTATTCATAATTATCACTATAGCTGTATCACAAGAACTAATGCACGGATTTTTATCAAACTTCAGATTTAGTCAGACCCTGATATAAATTAGTGCTCATTAGTTTTTGGAGCATATGATTTAACTGGTGGGACTTCTATCCAGGTTTTATTTTATGATTTCCGCAATGGTTCTATATTAAAGATTAACGCACGGATTTTCATCAAACTTCAGATTCAGTTAAATCTGGACACCAATTATTGCTGTAAGATTTTAGTGTAAATTACTTAGTCGGTGAAGCTGCTATGCTTCAATTTCTAAGATGTTTTAACATATATGAGATGGAAGTAAGTTTTGCGATTGCCACATCCGACTAACTGATGATGTTTTACTAACTTAGTTTTTTCATTTATTAAAATAACAGTTAAGTTCTTAAACAGTGACCGCAAGATATTAAGATAAAAGTTGGAAATTGCACGCCTAGCGTTGCAAATGAGGTATATTGGTACTATAAGGAAGTTTTAAAAATATTCAGATCTTGGTGTATTATATTGGTGTTTATCTAATGTATTCTTTGGATACACTAGACCATCAGAAGCCTTTTGTATTGCCCTGTACATACTATCTATTTTCTGTTACGCAGGAAGTAATTTTTAGTAAACCTCAACAACATTTATCTATTTCATGACATGCGGAATAGTTTAATATTATTAAAACGCACCTCAAACAATGCTTCTCCCTATATCATTAAGTAACGGAACACTTTTATGTGACCTTGTAAATCAACAATAAATATTCTTTGCACCACAGATTCTACATACAGATACATATTCTACAGATGCTTCATAGATGCATATCAATTTTTTCGGTTCGAAAGAATGTAGCAGCTTTAAATGCACTGGAAACTATTTTTCTCCATGGGTTGCCCTGAAAAGGAATACTTTTGAGGATCCCTGTTATTAAACTATGAATCTGATTTTCATAAAATTTCAAATTTCTCGACAAAATGATGCAATTATTGTATATTTTAAATTTCAACTTATTCGGTTGGGTAGTTTTTGTTGTGTTTTGTGGACGGACGGATTGAACGTTGACTACAGGTGCTACGTATTTACATAATTACAGACACACCTAAAGGCATTGCAAATAAAATTGGCTATGCATCGTTGCATGCAATACATTAGTTTCAACTGACGTCACAAACATTCAGATGCCAAAAGGTATAATTAAGAAACATTGAATGAATAAATAAATATACAAGATTTTTTTCTCTGTTTTCATCAATGAATTGTAAAATTTATTGTTGAACGTTACTGGTAACTTACGATTAATGTATGGGGCTTCTTATTTTTCAACACTTTCCAGCAAAGCTGAAAAGTGTTTGACTTCGATTTGCCTGTCTGCGCTCTAACTCTCATAAATATATTCCGATTGCTCTAAAATTTTTGGATGTTATTAACGTTTGCTCTAACAACCCTATTTCAAATGAAATTTCTACCATGATTATTTTATTTACAGGGACAGTCAAGTATTCCGTTATATTGCGGCCAATAGGAAAAAATCGTTTCAAGTAAATTTTAAAGTTCTTACACCTGTAGTGGTTAAGCATAACCATGAACAATCAATTTCCTTTTTTCTGAACTTTCAACTGACTGTTTTACAACTCAACTTATCTCACTGTTTTACAACTCAACTTAACTCACTGTATTTTGGCGTTCGACTTCGACGCTGTTTTTTACTTAGAGCATGCATCTGCCATGCGGTATTGTAGCTGTTTTCTTTAAAATATAATTTAGTTTGTTAAATTTAAAAGAGTGAATTTAAAAGAAAGAAAAATTTAAAAGAGTAATCACAAACTTGTAGTTGCCTTTTTTTAACTCGCTGATGGAAATCAGCGTCTACAATTCACGTAGTTAGGTGCTGATGAGATCAATCTCTACACACCTTTTCAAACTTAATACATATGATATGCATTTAAGAAGTGCACTAAAAGATGCATGATGTAGAATATGCAGTGCAAAGAAAAGTTATTCATTTACAAGAACACACAAAAGAATTCCATTTCATAATGGTATAAGGGAGAATATAATTCTCCCAGCAGATTTTATCTCCATAGAGATCTCCATAACAGATTTTAAATGTATAAACTATTTCATGTATAATGAAAGTAAGATAAATTAGTGATGATTACAGAAAGGTATTTTTAATTATAATGTGCTCTTTTAAAACTCACCTCTATTTACGCTTATCATATGGTACAAATGCTACAAATTTTATGTACATAGGTATACAAAAGCTTTCGTAAATGTTACTGAGTGTGAGCGTAAATTACCTAAGGGTGGTTTTTAAATACGTTATACATTTGCACTCTGAATTGTATTCGAGCGACACGTATATGCGCCGCAAAAAGGCTTAAAAATCCTTGTTTATCCCTACCAGCAGAAATTTCCTTTATTTATATAAATTTCCTTTATTTAATCGGAGCATTTTCTCGATTTAATAGGATACAAATTTCTGTTTTAAAAAACAGGTGACAACACATTAAAGATTTCGTAAAAATTTCCCGCTCCCAAGCGGTTAAGAAATGATTATAGAATATAGAAAAAATGATATACACATCCTGCTATGCCTGCTATTCGCAAAGAGCTATGATGTATAGCAGAATAATGAAGAACTGTTTATTTTAATAAGTATCACGATCTATATTAATTTTTTTTTCGTTCTGATTCATTGACTGCAGCAGAAATTTAAGATGAAATCAAAGTTGGTATAGTATTCAACTAAAAATATTGAAGTATAAATCCGGGAAGCACGGATTTATATTTTTGTTTTAATAAATGTAGAAAGCAATTTTAACAACGATTTTTTTCCCCTGTAGGTAATGACAATATCTTTGCTTTGACAAATCAAAAACAGTATTCAGCAAGATTCGATTTGATGGATTTTGACAAAAACAGATCATTCGCCCACTACGGCAAGTTTTGGATCGATGATGAAAGCAACAAATATACTCTCCACATTGCTATTTACAGTGGAAATGCAGGTATCATTGAGAAGTATTTTTTACAGGATTTTATATTGAAATAGTTGTGAAATTAGTTAATTTTATTTGTTTTGCATTTCTTTGTGCACCGAAAATTTTGCTGATCGATTTTGTAACATTTCAGACAGCTCAGTTTGCAAAAATGTAAATTATTAAAAGCAAAAACTAGTTTTCATAGGCTATGAAAATGTGGCTAATTATTTATATTTTATGCATCGGAAATTTTGCTGATCTATTTTGTAACGCCACAAAATCCTCAGTTTGCAAAAATGTTAATCATTAAAAGCACAAACTAGTTTTCATCGGCTATAAAAATGTGTCTTATTATTTACGTTTTATACACCGAAAATTTTGCAGATCTATTTTCTAACACCTCAAAAGACTCAGTTTGCAAAAATGTAAATGATGAAAAGCACAAACTAGTTTTCATTGGCTATGAAAATGTGTTATCATTTATTTAATTTGTAAGTACAGATTGAGGATGCCGTGTTGTGAAATCACAAGTTTAAATTATCACATATTCCTTTATTCACATACTAGCTGTCCTCCCGGCGTTGCCCGGGTTCGTCAAAAAACAGCAAGAATTGAGAAAAACTTTTAAAATCATAATAAAACCCCCGAATGATTTAAAAACTGCTGCACGAATTTCGTCTAAATTTCGTTGAAAACAGATGGGCTAGAAAATTGAAACTGGATTTTTTTTACTAATGTGGAAAAATCTTACAAAATCGCAAAAAACAGTAAAAATCACATAAAAATATAAAACAAAATTCAAAAATTTTGTTTCAAAATTCGAATAAACTTTGAAGAAAAGAGATCAGAATTTACTACATTTGGCCAAAAATTGAACGTCTAGAAAATCGAAGCGGATCGCGAAGAAACGTAAACATCGCTTTAAAAATGGCAAAATTTTCAAAAATCATGGAACTCAAAATTTACTCTACTTGGATAAATGTTTTGAATCTAATTAATTTGATAATATAAGAAGCATTGAAATGCGAAAAAAAAACTGCTAAAAACCGCAATAAAAACCTTTAATCGCATAGGAGAAAATTTATCATATTAGCAAAGAAATTTAAAACCGAATTCCTTTTCCGTATCTGAAAAAATCGTCGTGAACTCAAACAAACCAAAAAAGGTTACTGCATTAAAAAATTGCTGTAGATCAAAATAGGAGAGCAAAAAAATTACCGCAAAGGATAAAAGTTTGAACCAAACTCTTATTAGTCTAGAAGTTTAAAAACAAATTCCTTTGAAAAATGTAAAAAAAAAAAATTAAAAATTAAAAAATGATTGAGAAAGCCCAAAAATTGCATCGAAAATTGTAATTAAAATCGTAAAACATTAAAAAATCCCTAGGGTAAAAATTCACTGTTATAATATAAAATATTGTAACCAAGAAACTAACCATATTAAACAAAAAGTTTGAAATCGAAATCGATTTCCGGATGTAAAAAAATTGCCACGGAACTTAAAGAATAACTAAAAATCACATAGTCCGGGAGGCGACCGTCGATTTACCTATGTATCGAGTAAAAGGGTCGGACATACATCAAAATGTAGATCTCAATGTGCACATTAAGAATATCACTGTCTGCCAGGTCCTATCCTACCGGAACGCAAGGCAGCCGAAATTTTATGACGTCAATTTTGAGTGTTTACCTATGTATCGAGTACAAGGATAAACATACATCAAAACGTAGGTCTCAATGTGCACATTAAGAATATAACTGGCTGCCACATACATCAAAATGTAGGTTTCAATGTGCACATTAAGAATATCACTCGCTGCCAGGTCCTATCCTGCCGGAACCCGGTGGCAGCCGCACTTTTATGACGTCAAGTTTGAGTGTTTACCTATGTATCGAGTAAAAGGACCAGACTTACATCAAAATGTAGGTTTCAATGTGCACATTAAGAATATCACTGGCTGCCAGGCCCTATCCTGCCGGAACCCGGTGGCAGCCACACTTTTATGACGTCAATTTTGAGTGTCTGCCTATGTATCGAGTACAAGGACCCGACCTACATCAAAATGTATGTCTCAATGTGCACATTAGGAATATCACTGGCTGCCAGGTCCTATCCTGCCGGAACCCGGTGGCAACCGCACTTTTATGACGTCAATTTTGAGTGTCTGCCTATGTATCGAGTACAAGGACCAGACATACATCAAAATCTAGGTCTCAATGTGCATATTAAGAATATCACTGGCTGCCAGGTCCTATCCACCTACATTTTGATGTATGTGGCAGCCAGTGATATTCTTAATGTGCCCATTGAGACCTACATTTTTATGTATGTCCGGTCCTTGTACTCGATATATCGGCAGACACTCAAAATTGACTTCATAAATGCCCGGCTGCCACCGGGTTACGGCAGGATAGGACCTGGCAGCCAGTTATATTCTTAATGTGCACATTGAGACCTACATTTTGATGTATGTCTGGTCCTTTTACTCGATACATAGGTAAACACTCAAACTTGACGTCATAAAAGTGCGGCAGCCACCGGGTTCCGGCAGGATAGGACCTGGCAGAGAGTGATATTCTTAATGTGCACATTGAGACCTACATTTTTATGTATGTCGGGTCCTTGTACTCGATACATAGCCAGACACTCAAAATTGATGTCATAAAAGTGTGGCTGCCACCGGGTTCCGGCAGGATAGGACCTGGCAGCCAGTGATATTCTTAATGTGCACATTGAAACCTACATTTTGATGTTTGTGGCAGCTAGTGATATTCTTAATGTGCACATTGAAACCTACATTTTGATGTATGTCTGGTCCTTTTACTCGATACATAGGTAAACACTCAAACTTGACGTCATAAAAGCGCGGCTGCCACCGGGTTCCGGCAGGATAGGACCTGGCAGACAGTGATATTCTTAATGTGCACATTGAGACATACATTTTGATGTAGGTCGGGTCCTTGTACTCGATACATAGGCAGACACTCAAAATTGACGTCATAAAAGTGTGGCTGCCACCGGGTTCCGGCAGGATAGGACCTGGCAGCCAGTGATATTCTTAATGTGCACATTGAAACCTACATTTTGATGTTTGTGGCAGCCAGTGATATTGTTAATGTGCACATTGAGACCTACATTTTGATGTATGTCGGGTTCTTGTACTCGATACATAGGCAGACACTCAAAATTGACGTCATAAAAGTGTGGCTGCCACCGGGTTCCGGCAGGATAGGACCTGGCAGCCAGTGATATTCTTAATGTGCACATTGAAACCTACATTTTGATGTTTGTGGCAGCCAGTGATATTCTTAATGTGCTCATTGAAACCTACATTTTGATGTATGTCTGGTCCTTTTACTCGATACATAGATAAACACTCAAAATTGACGTCATAAAAGTGCAGCTGCCTTGCGTTCCGGCAGGATAGGACCTGGCAGACAGTGATTTTCTTAATGTGCACATTGAGACCTACATTTTGATGTATGTCCGGTCCTTTTACTCGATACATAGGTAAATCGACGGTCGGCTCCCGGACTAACAAAGAAAATTGCGTTAAAAATAGCTAAATATTTGGAAGTCAATGCTTAGAAAATTAATATTAAGACAGGGCCGGGGAGGGGGGGGATTAGGATCGGAAATCATTTCTAAATTTAAAAAACATAGACATGGAACGCCAAAATCATATTAGAGATAAAACATTGCATTCGAAACATAACTACATTAAACAAAATGTTTGAAATCAAAATTAGTTTCTGAATGGCAGAAATTCGCCAAAGAAAAAATGGCTAAAAATCGCATTGAAAACTATATTAAAAATTGCTGAATATTTAAAAGTCATGGCTGTAAAAATTTAATATTCAGTCGAAAATATTGTAATCGGAAATCGTTCATGAATAAGGAAAAGTCAACACGGAACACCTAAAATCCCCAAAACTAACTAAAAATTACATTGAATGTCGCATTAGAAATTGGCAAAATTAAAAAAAGCGTGGAAAACAAATTGTACTATTTATGCTAAAAGTTAGAAACCGAAATTCTTTTACCGATGTCAACAACTGTCTTAGAACTTGAAAAATCACTATAAAACACATTAAAAATCAGTAAAATTAAAAAATCCGGACAAAATTTGCCATAGTAAGATAAACACTTATATTAAATTCCTGCGGACAAAGTTTACCATAATGGGACAAAACATTGAAAATTGAACTCTTTCATTAGTTAAAAAATATCGACACAAAACTTTAAAAAAATCGCTAAACGTTTTATGCGCTAAAATACGTTAAAATACGCTAAAAATCTGAATCATTGATGTCAAAATTTACTACATTAAGCTACAAATTATTCAGAAATTTCTTTTCCAATTGTGAAAAAATTGCCGTGGACACGAAAACATCTAAAAATTGTATTCAAAAATGCATTACAAATCGTTTCAAATTTAAAAATAGCAGCATTTACATTAATAGAGTAAAGTAGTGTAATCTGAATTCTTTCTTAAATACGAATGAGAAAAATTGGCGGAAAGCGTGAGAAATAATGAAAAGATTGCTAAAAATTGCATTGAAAATTGCATTGAAAAATCATAAATTTCAAAATTCGTAAAAGAAGGGTAAATGTTTGAAATTAATTTCCTTTTCCAAATTTCAAAAAATTGCCGTGAGATTCAAAAAACCAATACAAAACCATTGAAAATTCACTAAAAATCGCTAAATGTAAATACATCCCGTGAATAAAGAATTATTCTAGTCGTGTAAAGCATAACAATCATTCCTTTTTACATGAATTACAAAAAAAAATCGACGCAGAACATAAACTATATCAAAAATCACATTGAAAATCGACAAAATTAAAAAAAGGTAAATGGTGAAATTTACTATATTAGGCTAAAAGTTTGAAACCAAAATAATTTTTTAATTTTTAAAACACTACTGTGGTGGGGATCGAAAAAAATAGTACTAAATCGCATTAAAAAGTTCATTAAAAACGCATTGAAAAATGCACTAAATATCGCTAGTTATTTTTAAAATCGCAGTAATCAGAATTTCATCAAACGGATAAAACATTCTAATCGGAAATCTATCTCTAACCGGATAATCTATTTGATTATCCGGTTGACCAAAAAACTACCTGGGTCAAACCATAAGATTAAAAGACAATAATGGCGGATCGTAAATTCCATATTCACTTGACATTAAACATGTTACATACGTTTGTTACGTCATTAAGTGGTTTTTACTTTTTATTTTTATATGTATTTTTATTAATGTTTTTCTAAATTATCTCTCCTTTCATTATTTAACATAAAAATTACATCAATTTGCATAATTTGGCTTGTTTCACGATTGATGTAATTTGGCGAAATTGATCGACAGAATAATCAAGTAGTAAATGGAAATCCTTTATAGATAATAAAAAATCGACATGGAACACAAAAAATCTTGAAAAATCGCGTTAAAAATCTCTAAAATTATATTAGATTAACAGTTTGAAATCAATTTTTACTTCCGAATATCAAAAAATCACCGTAAAACTCGAAAAATCTCTAAAAACTGCATTGAAAAGTGCATTAAAAATCACTAATATTAAAAAATCACGTGGGTCAAAATTTACTCTAATAGGGTAAAACGTTGTAATTGGAAATATCTCATGAATGACATAAATTCGACATCAAACGCAAAAAAACTCGAAAAATCGCATTAAAAATCGCTGAAATCCATAAATCTTAGCAGCTAAAATTTAATACATTAGCCTGAAAGTTTTAAGAAAAATTCCTTTTACTAATGTCGAATAATAGCGGCAAAATTCGAAAAAAAACATTAAAAATTACATTAAATAATTCACTAAAAATCCAAACATCGTCGCGCGAAAATCAAATAAATTAAATTGGAAAGATAACAAAATTCACTAAATTAGGTCGAAAGAATAACACTGCTTTCTTTTTATGTGGAAAAATCGCATATGAATTAAATTTTTAAAAAACTTAAAAATCGGCCTTCAAGGTGTAAAACTGCATACATAACTTTGTACAGCGCTCTCTCCAGAGCATCGTCAATACTTTAAAAATTTTAACATGCATTATAAACTACCTTAAAGTGTACAGATCTTCATGTTACATTTCCTAATTTTGTTCGCGCCCCTCCTCTCACGCACCCTGAAATGTGTCACACCATTTTTTAAAATTTTTTTATCATGTATTACAAACCATTTTAAATTTTAAAACAAAGCACATTGTTATATTTCCAAATTTTAACAAAATCGCGTTCTGTTAGTTCCATTTTCTACCACCAGTTAGCGCACTCTATTCTTCAAAAACTTATCAAAATGATGTTCTGTTAAACAACCTATCAGGTGATATATTACTCGAGGGGGTAGCGGTCTTAAGCAAGAATTTAAGATATTTTATGAAATTGCTATTCGAAAATAGTTGTACCTAAATTTTTGACAGTTTAAGTAGATTTCTCAAAAAAATACTACTTATTGCATTCTCAACAGTTCAAGTTTTTGATAGAACAACTATGAAAAAAATAGATGCTAAACGCAAAAAATCTTGAAAAAGCGTTAAAAAACGCATTGAAAATCGCATTAAAAATTGTTAAAATCGTTACAATCGTTAAAATTGTTAATTCGTTACAAACACAAAATTTAGGGCATTAGGCTAAAAGTTTGAAACGATTTTCTTTTTATCAATCTCAAAAAATAGCTGCAAAATGAGAAAAAAACATTAAAAATCGCATTAAAAATTCGTTAAAAATTCAAAAATCACTGTACAAATTCCGAATAAACTTTGATGAAAAGAGAAAAAAATTGCTATATTGGGTTAAAAGAATGAAACCGTATTCCTTTCACTAATGGGATAAAACCGCAAAAAGAACGCTAAAAATCGCCTAAAAATTAAAAAAAAATTATTCAAAAAATCGAAAATCGGGCTTCTAGGTGCAAAACTGCATGTATAAAAGTACCTTGCCTCCACATTTTGTAACTCTACGTACAGCAGACTCTTCAGAACAGCGCTGACACACACACAAACTTCTCTCTTTATTATTAGATTTAACAAAATCGCGTTCTATTTGTTCCATTTTCCACTATCAGGTAGCGCACTCTATTCTTAAAAAAACTTTATCAAAACGATACTCTGTTAAACAACCTATCAGGTGATATATTACTCTAGGGAGTAGCGGTCTTAAGCAAGAATTTAAGATATTTGATGAAATTGCTATTCGAAAATAGTGGTACCTAAATTTTTAACATTTTAGATAGATTTCGCAAAAAAATACTACTTATTGCATTCTCAACAGCTCAAGTTTTTGATAGAACAACTATGAAAAAATAAATGCTAAATGCAAAAACTTGAAAAAGCGTTAAAAATCGCATTGAAAATCGCATTAAAAATCGTTAAAAGCTAAAAATCGTAACAAACACAAAATTTAGGGCATTAGGCTAAAAGTTTGAAACGATTTTCTTTTTATCAATCTCAAAAAAAGCCGCAAAATGAGAAAAAACACTAAAAATAGCATTAAAAAATCGTTAAAAATTCAAAAATCGCTGTACAAATTCCGAATAAACTTTGTTGAAAAGAGAAAAAAAATTGCTATATTGGGTTAAAAGAATGAAACCGTATTCCTTCACTAATGGTATAAAACCGCAAAAAGAACGCTAAAAATCGTCTAAAAAATTATTTAAAAAAATCTAATTAAAGAATCGAAAATCGGGCTTCGAGGTGCAAAACTACGTGTATAAAAGTACCTTCCCTCCAAATTTTGTAACTCTACCGTGCGGCAGTCTCTTCAGAACGGCGCTGACAGACAAACATACTTGTCTCTTTATTATTATAGATTCCTTTATACAACTTTTTCAATTCGGTGATTATTTAATTTTAACTTTTGTTTTGTTTCTTTTCTCTTCCTAAATAAACAAAAGCATAATGAAGCTATTTTTATCATTAAACGCTTCCATAAAAATTCCTATCTATAGCCATCACATAAATCAATGAATATAAATGGGTCATTCCAAAAATAAAGCTCCCTTTGGTGTCCCGACACTTTGTATTGCTATATTTTCTAAAATTTTGTTTCAAAATTAAATTTAAATATTGGAAATTATATTTTAAAGATATTTTTCTTAAATGCAATTTTTAAACTTGAGATAAATTCCATTTATTGTTATTCAAATAACTTTCATAATAATTGTGTCCTGTAAAAAGCCATGTCCTAAGAACATTTTTGCTTTTTAAACCCTATTTTTTCTTTTTCACTATATGTATTGTTTAAGTTATCTTTCAGGATATTTTTTATGTCTTTGTAGTCTTTATATTATCCCTAAATATTTTAAATTTTTTTTGTAAATATTTTTTTTATTTTATAAGAAAAATTCCCGTGTCCCTTGATTTTTGTCCTCTGCGTTACCGCCACCTTTTTCTCCCTATTAAAATAAGAATTTGCAACCCTAATGTTGTTAACAGTAGTCTTCATGCACTTTTAGAGTTAGCATTCATCCTAGGTTGTCATTTTCCTCGTTTGTTAAATTTTGAAGAATATTATCTAAGTAAAGACGATTTTTGAAGGTGGGTTTGTTTTTTGTGTGTCCCCTGTGTTACTATTGATTTATTTCGATTAATTATAAATTTTTTAGTTTATTGGCATTTAAATTATAAGTCTTAGTTAAAAGTAAATATTCCATCTAACTTTAGATTGTTTCTATGAAAATAGTAATACATGGGTAATAATTTATTTCATTTTGTCTCCTGTGTTACTAGTCCCCTGTGTTACCATGATATTGGTTGATATGTTGTTAAGGGACAAAAAACCCAAGTTTAAAAATGAAATGCAACAGAATATCCTGTTTTTTAATGCATTTGTTGGTCTGTATCACACTGTAAAAAAAAAAGGTCGATCTACTAAAAAAACTTTAGTGATCCTTGTAATTACTAAAAAATTTTTAGTAATCTTAGTCGGTTACAAAAAAATCTGTAAGAATTACGAGAAAAAAGTTAGTAACGAATAGAGTTAATAGTTTTATATTTTTAATAGCTCTTACTAAAACTTAGTTGGTGTGGCCTTGATAGCATAGTGGTTATAGTAACGGACTCCAGGCTAAAAGGTACCGGTTTCGAAACTTGCCGCCGCCAAATACACCCCGAATGTATGTAGTGTCTCGTTAAAAAAGGGATTATGAAAATCCTCTCGGAGCGGGTAGGGGTGTTTGGTGCTGCCATCTATTGCGGTTTTGCCGATAATCTTCCGTTTCAGAAATCTGGATGCAGCTCGAAGGAAGCATTAAAACTAATTTTGGAGCTATTACTAAAATTTGCTTGGTGGCTCATACTAAAAATTTTTAAGTTAGTTATACAAAAAATTCTTTTGTTCAGTTTACAAAAGAAATGCTTGTTTCACTTGCAAAAAAAAAGTTTATAATGGTTACTAAAAAATTCTGTGGAATACAAATTTACTAAGAAATTTTTAGTAACCTCTTGAATTTTTTTTTACAGTGCAGAAATACATTTTTAATTAATACATACGTACACTTTTAAGATTGTTACTTTATTGTCCCCTGTGTTACTGACATTTCCTTTATCAAAACAAAAGAAAAAAAAACTTTCTTATGAATCAGTTTTATAATATGCACTGGCTAATATGTATAAATCAGTTTTACTCTAATTTTATTATATTAGAGTAATTTTTACCAAGTTATATAAAGTTTTATACAGGGAGAATACAAAAAGGGTAACACGGGGGACATAATATGCCTATATCATGAGAAAATATATACATAAACAAAAAACTATATGGCACTGAAAAAGAGCATTTATATCAAGAGTTACAATTGTAAAAGCAATTCTCTATTTTAATAAGAAAAAATGAGAAGATTTTTTAAAATATGGTAACACAGGGGACATTTTTGAGCCAATGTGTCTGTGTTTCTAAGTGTAGTGAAAAATATTTTTAAAAAAGTGTGCTGCGTATATTCAATTTGTACTCTTGAATATGTATACAACCCTCTCAATGATATATTTATTTCATTTTAAATGAAAAAAAAAATTGCTCAAAAGGGACCTTTATTTTTGAATGACCCAAATAATCAGTATTACTTAGTTATCCCGTCGACCCACTTCGCCAAATTATACAAATCGCCAAACTGATAGCCAAATAAAAATTTTGACATAATTTTTATTTAAAATAACGAAAAAACAAAAATTTAGTAGAATATTACTTTTTTACGTACTTTTATGCATATTACTTTTATTACCCTTATATTACTTTTTAAAAATGGGCCAAAAGTGTTTGCGTGACGGAATTTTGAAGAATTTAGAAATGTTGCTCAAAGGGAGAAAAGACAAATTTTTTTCTCGGAAAAAAATTTATAACTTCGTCAATTCCCAAGATATCAAATCAAACTAAATTTTCAATAAATGTCTCAACATTATCAAAAACTTTTGTATTTACAAGTTTTTGATAGGACTTATTATAACCGATAAAACGAAAACAAAAAGGAGGGTGAAAAAAAGACAAAACACTAGAACCGCGGCGACGGGTCATTTTGACCCGTATTATATGGAGAGATGTCGTTTCGAACCAGAAAACTCTTAGTAAAATAAGCTAAATATATGCTGCACAAAAATATTTTCAATAAATAACTTAAACAGTTTTAAATTTAAATTCCGGTGAGAAATATTTTTATAAAAGTTGAATTAATTTTCCCGCGGTTCTAGTGTTAAACAATTAAATCTAATTAAATTTATTTTACATCTTCTAAATAATATCTACAACTTTTATATTGACAAATTTTTCATTGAATCAATTCGTATAGCAAAAATAAATTAAACAGAAATAGGAGTTGGAGAAAAAAACCTCAAATCCAAACTGCTTATATTCTGACTCACTTTTAAATTCATTTTTGATTTTAAACGCATCCAAATGGCAGATCCTCTTATTTAAGAAATATATAATGTGACGCATTGGTCAGTTTTTTGATAAATACAAAATATATTAAAAAAACTGCCAAAAAGGGTATTTTGAACAGAATTTCCCGAAGTGAGATTAAAGATTTGAGATTAAAGATTTCAAATAACAAATTGCGTTTTCTCCGATTCATTTTTAAATCCATTTTTGCTATCAAACGCATCCAATTAACAGGTCCTCTTATTTAGGAACTATATAATGTGACGCATTGGTCAGTTTTTTGATAAAAGCAGATTGTATTTCAAAAAAGGCTGTCGAAATGGATATTTTGAACAGAATTTCCCGAAGCGATCGTGATTGAAAATTGAGGTATTTAAAACATTAATAAATTGCGTTTTATCCGACTCATTTTTAAATTCAGTTTTGCTTTCAAATGCATCCAATTGACAAGGTCTCGTGTTTAGGAGCTGTATAATGTGACGTATTGGTCAGTTTTTTGATAAAGGTTAAATATATTTTTTAAAATTCTGTCAAAGTAGGCACAAAATTTTTCGAAGCTATCATTATTAAGAATTGAGGTTGTATTCAAATAAAAAAATTGGTTATTTTATAACTTTTTGTTAAATTCAATTTTTCTCTCAAACGCATGCAATTGACAGTTTTTTCTTATTTAAACTATGTAATGCGCCGTATTAGTCGATTTTTTAATAAAGTCCAAATATATTTCAAAATAATTTGCAAAAATGAGCCATTTGAGCCGAATTTAACTTAAGATAATTCTGATAAAACCAGTTCTTACAGAAAAATGAAATTAAAAATCTTTCAAAAGAGGCCAAAAATTTTTTTTAACTGGGTTTATTGTAATAAAATTTTATTTTTTGTTGTTGAAACGATCACTCTTCAAAATCTTCCTCCGCGTATAGGCCAAGCCGACAGGGATTTTTTTTATACAGGTATTTATTCTTAACAACTTATTAAATACATGAATTATTTTATAAAATCATAACTAGGAAATTATTTCTATTTTCAGGTGATTCCATGATAAACTACTACAAAAATGGTAAATTTTCGACAAAAGATCAGGAAAACAACAAAAATAACTATGTTGAAAGGTACAGTGGAGCATGGTGGTACCCAGATGGTTTACACTTTGGCAGTTTAAATGGCTTGTATTACAAGAAAAATAAACTGACCAAACGATACCAGATTGATGGAATCGTTTGGTATTCTTGGAAAGATAATTTTGAAACGCTTGAATGGACTGAAATGAAAGTCAGGCCAAAAAATTACAATCCTTCTTTTGAATCGTAAAAAATATCATATTAATTTAACACAGGAAAATGTATCAAGAGATGGCGGCATATAAAACATAATTAAGGGGCTACTTCAGTCAATTGAAAAGACCCGCTTTCTAATGCTTATCCCATGGGGAAAAAAATTATAAGGATATCTCAGTTGCATTTTTATATTTTTTTACACGGGATAGTTGAGAAGGATTTGAATGCATGCCGTTTTTTTAGAACTTTCCAACAAAGTTGAAAAGTGCTTATGCATTCGGTTTAACTGCCCATCTGTCCGCGCTCTAACTCACATAAATATACTCGGATTGCCATGACATTTGAACCCTGTTGAAAATGAAGTTTCTACCGTGATAAGTTTATCTACAGGGAGAATCAAAAGTTTCCTATTAGATTACGGCTTTGGGACGACAGTTTGGAGATTGTGTAACAGGAAACTTATTTCGCGGCCCAAACAGAAAGACAGACAAAATTGACTTGACACTCATGTATTAAAATTTGAGGGAAATATGTTTTTTGATCTTTGACTTACGCATCCATATTACAATTGTTTATACGTATAAAATTTTCTATTCTACTAAGAACTAGGTAAAATAAAGTACATATGTATATTTTGAATATTTAATACTTGACTTATCACTTGCTAACTAAGCGCAGAACCAAAAAGAGTGAAAAATGCCCAAGCCGAGGATCGAAACTTTGCAATAGCTCTCCAAGTGCTCTACCATTTAAGCTACCAGGAAGATGCCCAACACGGCATTTTTTACTCCCATATGTTGGTAAGGCGGCACAAGATGGAGAATTTCATAAGCACACAATCCTGAGGCATAACATGGGACACAAATAAACTCAGTATCGGTGAACACATATACGATGTTTGCTTAATTTTCCAATTAATTTTTAGCAATGACATTACGCTTGAAATTATTTAATATTTGATACGCGATTTATCATTTGCTAACTAAGCATAAACACGTTATAAATCACGTGTTAAATATTCAATAATTGCGACCGTAATTTCATTCCTGAAACTTAATTGGGAAAATTAAAATCGTATATATGTTTTCTACTATTAGTTTTTACAACAAATAGGCCTAGAAAAGTTTTATAGAAATTAATAAATTTCGATTCTTTTATTTTGCTGCAGTACATATATTTAAATGGATGTTTAGATCATAGTCATTTTAAAATAAGTAAAAATTACTAAAAGTATGGGAAATAATAGAATTTATTACAACGAACATAAAGCATACCGTATTTTCGATGTATAGCCCGCACCCTGTGTATAACCCGCACCCCTAAATCGAGCAGTGCAGTAAAAAAGTTCATGTATAACCCGCGGAGATGCATCGGTGTATAGTCCGCGGGCTATACCGTAATTTTTGGAAGAAACGCCGCGGCGTTTACGTGTTTTAAGATAAAATTTCAAGCGATGCGGCGTTTACGCGCATTTTTTTCAATGAAGCGAGATATTTTTTTAAAAAAATTTCCGAAAAAAAAATCGGTGATAAATTCAAAATTTTGGACATAAAATGTATACGTATCTTAGGTCATTGGTTCCCAAAAGGAACGTTCCTCGGACTCTATCTGAAATGAAACGACTCCGAAAAAGTTCGACTCCTAGAACTCGTTCCGAAATGAAACGACTCTGTAAAAAAATTATTCCTCGGAATCGTTTCGAAAAAGACTGACTGCTCTGAATCATTCCGAAATGACATAAATCACGCAACTATCACCAAGTATTGACTGATAGATGTATAATAGCCATTGTGTTTGTAGAATACAAAATCAAAAATCCGGAATCCAAAATTTTTTTAATTCTTTGCAACAGGGTAAGGTACCAACTCCGAAAAGGAACGACTCCTCGGACTCTATCTGAAATGAAACGACTCCGGAAAAGTTCGATTCTTTGAACTCCTTCCGAAATGAAACGACTCTGTAAAGGAACGATTCCTAGGAATCGTTTCGAAAAAGAACGACTGCTCTGAATCTTTCCGAAATGATATAAATCACGCACTTTTTTTGTTCTTTGCAACAGGGTCGGTAGATTATTTTTTTGAAAAATAAACTAAAAATGATCTTAAATTCAGAATTGTCGAAATTGGAAGGGTTCCGGATTTTGGATTTTGTACTCTAAAAACACAATGGCTATTACACATCTATCAGTACAATACTTGGCGATAGTTGCGACAGTTCTTCCATATCCAGAAATAACTGTATTTAAGTAGTAAAAAAAAAGCCTTTACAAACATGGGAGAACTCTCTAAATTTCAAGGCATAGCAAAAAAAAATGTACAAATTTCGATGTTTTTTAAATTTTTTTTAAGGTTTAAAAATTGTAGAAAAAATATCACGATTTCCGATTTTTTTAAAAATAATCTTTGTATAACCCTCAGCGGCTTTTTGGGAGGTTTTTTTCTTGTATAAGCCGCGGACTATACACCCGAAAATAAGGTACATTAATATATTTTAAAAGTAAAAATTATTTTCCGCATTTTTCCGATTAAGTAAGTGAATAAAACATTTAGCTTCATAAAATATTAAACTTACCGGCAGAATGTAGAATTAAAACTTGACTCACACATTGCGCCATTTTGTAAACGAAGTAGTTACCTTGTAAATAAATATAAAAAATATGACGGAATTAAAATGCTTTTAACATAAAATGTATAATATGAACTTTAAAATATTCAGTCTTATTTAAAAGGTGATTAAAATATTCAACTATAGGTGTTAATAGTTACAGAGAATACACAAAAATCCTATGCAAAAAAGAATAAAGTGTGTAATGATGACCTATCGTATAATATACCGAGTTTATGGTTTAACATCCTGAAAATAAAATCCTGACAATTTGAGAAAATGACGGATTAAATTTTATGGTACAAAAATTAAATATTTCTTTTTACCGTTCACATAAAATACTACTAATTCAATCTTCAAGCCACGAGTCTCGTTCATTTTCAAAACGGAATCATATATTTGTATTTATAAAAGAAAATATTATCTGACGAAGAGCCTGATGAAAGGTTTGAAAGTACTAAGATGGTTTTGAATAAAATTAACTTTTAACATCTCTAGTTGATTATTTTAATCGCCTTTTAAGTAAACCTGAACATTTTAAAGTTCATGTTATACATTTTAAAGTAATTACCGTTGCCAAAATCCAAAAGCTGAATAGTGATTTATGATTCGTACATTACAATGGCAATTTCGTTTTAGCTTGCTACAATGAAGTCTAACGCAACAGAAGGAGAAAGCAAAGCATCCATTTTAATTGATGTCAAGTCATTATTTCGATATAATTTGAACTACTCGTTCAAAACTTTATCACTATAAAGAAATTTTTTTGTAAAATGTGTTAAAATTTTAGTTATAACTGGTATATCAGTTTTTGTCAAAGGTGTCAATTCCTATCATATTTTATGAATTGAGAAATTTTTTTATAGGTGCGTACTTTCGGTAATGATACTTATTAATCAGTTTAATATTTTTCCAAGGTAAACAAGAGTGAGTCTCGATAAAAGATAAAGATCACTTATTGTATTTATCTACATTTTTGTCTCTTTCTATAATAGATGCTTTATGTGTGTATGTTCATGTTTTATGTTAATATTTTGTAGAACGAATAAAAACAAACTTTGTTGCTTTAGTGTTGTTTAGTTTTCTGTATCACACAAAAATGGAAATTTATTTTATTTAATATGTCATCATAGTATGTGGACAAAACAAAGTACTTCTTCTATAGCTCTATTACTCTAAATTCAGTTTTTATACGAATATTGCAATACTTCGCAGGGGCTATGGTAACCTAGTAGTCATAGCACAGAACCCCGGACGGAAGGATCTCGGGTTCGACTCTAGACCCACCGAGTGTTTGCAGTGTACGCGTTTGTTAACAAAGTGGCTCTGAAAGTCCTGTGGTCGATCTTAGAAGTTATCATGGGTATTGATCTTTGGAGAAACCTTATCTCCCTTTCAGAGACATACGAAATAGCGAGGTTTGGTGTTGCCATCTATTGGAACTTTGTCGAACATTCTCTGCTGCAGAAGTCTGACTTCCAACCCCTTGTACGCAACCCAATGGAAACTCCAGCACTCCTCTTGACCTTCGGGCACACGTAAACAACAATAATACTTCGCAGGTAATAATGGGAGACACACATTTGGTTTGCTTTCATAATCTAGCTTACAAGCAGTGATTGTCATGCAAATGACTTCTTATAAAAATGCGTTTTTTTTCATGATGAGTTTTTTCCTATTTCTCAGATTTAAATTGTTATAATTCAAAAACCGTTAAAAATAAATGCTTTACCTCGAAGATTTCTTTTTTTTATTACTTTAATTTTGATGCAACAAATTAAAAAAAAATATATATTTTCTTTTGAAATTATGTGTTTTTTTTTTTAAATAAATTATCTCATTTATTTTTTTTAAATTAATATTTTTTAAATGTTGAATCAATATTAAAATTTATATTTTTCTACAAAAATATGTATTAAAATAAATACAGATTGCTAAATGGTATTCTTCAAAAAATTGTATTTAAAATACACTTAATTATCTACGTTTCGTATCGCTTCTGTGAACGTCGTCAGGATAAAACAGAGAAATGTTAAAATTTAATTTAAAGTTTCAAAATGTAAACACATACGTCCACGAGCATAGCTGAGGTGAGGTGAGAGTGCGTAAACTGCATAATTAATTATAGCATATTTTTGCCAGATTTAATGAACGGAGTATGATAAATGATCATTACAAGCTCGCGGCCCGAACTTAACGATTTTAATGGATTCTAAAATTTTATTGTGATATGGATTTTTGCATGGAATTGTAATTTTAGCTTCATCGAAATTAATTATGCTCCCTTCACTTGAAAAATATAATCTATAATTAGTGTAGATAGCTTGTGAGCTCAGTGCCATCATTTTAACAAGTTAACGTTCTTCTTACTATTGTTTCCGAATGCCGCTCAATCGCCAACCATGTGCAAAGTAGTTTTGCCACCATCCCTGCATAATACATTTTACTCTATAAGAAGTAAAATGCTGTTAGAAGTCTGAATGGACAGGAATATTCAGGCCCAACCGCCATATAACAGGGTACATTTGATTATCCCTGTCTTTCAACTATTCATCCGATTTTCATAAAATTTGAAATGCTTCGACAAAATTGTGTAATAGTTATATATTTTAAATTTCAATCGACTCGGTTTGATAGTTTTTGTATTGTTATATGCGAACAGTTTAACAAATTGAACGACGACCTACTTATTTACATAATTAGAAACGCACCTAAAAATACATATATACAACGCACCTAAAAATATCTAATCATATAATCTACGAGATTTCAATCAGTGCTTCAAGATTATCTAAAAAAGAAAGCGTGCCTGTGTCAGCTGATAATATTTCTGTTGAATATATACACAAGCAGCTGATAACAGATATTCTCAAGTACTTGATATGGTTTATTTTTTATCGATATCATAATATTTTACAACCAAATGAAGTGGTGTGTACTTTATGCGAAGAAACATCATATCTTTAACCGTAATCTTTATTGGGCTATTTTTATCTTATTCTTATCTATTTTTATTTTCTTCTATCTTTATAAGAAGAAAGTATCGGATTCGTGAAAATTTTCGTAGAATTTACACACTTTTAGGGCTTTGAGATTCCAAAAAACATGATTTTACAAAATGTCTGTGTGTGAGATTGTTACTTTGTCTAATTTGTATATGACGAATTTTGTTGGCGGACTAGCTCAAGAACTAATGCACGGAATTTAATAAACATTTATATTCAGGTAATCCCTGGATATCAATGGATGGTCATTAGTTTTTGATGTAAATTGCTTCACAGGTGGTGCTGCTAGTCTGTATTTTTTACGACTTACGCGACAGCTCTATTTGAAAGCATGTATATCCATCAAATTTTAGATTTAATTAATCCTTTGTTAGTTATTTTTATAAAACTTCAGTTAGTCCTTAATAGAATTTGGTGCAAATCTCTCTAGAGGTGGCACTGCTATGCTAAATTTTTCCCGATTCCTTCAATAGCTCTATCTCAAGAACCAATGCATGGATTTTCATCAAACTTCGGATTTGATAAACATTATTGCTGTTTATGTTTTGGTATAAATCGTCCAACAGGTGGCGCTTTTGTGTTGCATTTTTTTCGATACCCGCAATAGTCCCATTTCAAGCATTGACGCACGGAATTTCATGTCTTTACAATCCTCACGATAAACATTGACTGTCATTTCGTTTTGGCACTGTTTAACGAATTTTGAAGTAATTACATGCATACTTTAGAAGAAAGTTTCGGGATTGCCACAGCCGGCTAGTTTTTAGAAAAGGGTGTCTTTCGTGTAAACAAATTTAAAAGTAACCTTCCAAACAATAAAAGTTAATGTTTACAAAAATTTAACATACGCTTATATTTACTCTGTATTTACTGAAACATTTACACATTAGAAGCCAATAATCGATATTTTCAGGTGCTTGGGATAAGTTTTTTATCACAACATTTCACAGCTAAAATGCTTCGTAAGAAGAAGCTAAATGTATTTTTTCTAATATTTTTGTGTTTTTTGAAGTAGACGACAGGAGGAATAAGGGGGTGTAGATCGAGCGGCGATAAAATTACCTCGTCCAGTTCATGGCTGAAAATGTAGGATTATTCGACTAGAATATTAAAATGCAACTGATCTACTAAGCTATATCTTGGTTGAAATTATTTGTTGATCTGATTTTAGTGGTGTTTTGATAGGCTTCCCATCGGTGCTTTCCTGCACACAGCCCTTCATGTCTTTATAGCTTTTATTTCAGGAAACCAAACATACCAATCCACCAGTAAAATTGAGTATGCAAGTTTTTCCCATCAAAATACGACTTTGCATATGGTAATAAAATTTTATTAATACTAGGCATTCATCCATACACTACTTTAGGTGATGATTTTGGCAGCAACCATCGGCCGGGGTCTAAGGGCATTTCTTTTGTGTTTAAAAATTGAAAAGTAGCTTTTTAAATGAGAAAAATTAAGATTTACACGCAAAGTTATGATTAACAAATATCGCACTTACACAAACATAATAAATGACTTATTTTGGGTACTATAAATGTGATACAAGAGGTGGGGGGGGGGGTTAAAATGTATTATGACAATAAAATTAAACAGAAAAACTTTCCAGCATTTCTTTTTATTTTTACTTTCTTTATTACTATCTTTACAAGAAGAAGATGTTGCATTTTTTAAAATGTTCGACTTCCGGTTTTTGACGGATTTACATGTTTCACAGTGGGTCAGACTCACCAAAAACCATGTCTTTACAAAATGCCTGGATGTGAATCTGTGACGCTTTCTGTATCATACACAAATTTTATGGACGCTCTACCTAAAGAACTAATGCACGGAATTTAATTAAAAAAAACTTATATTCAGGTATTCACTGATATATTTTGGTGGTGATTAGTTTTCAGTGAAAATAATTCAACAGGTAATGTTGCTATGCTGTATTCTTTTGCGATTTCCGCAATAACGCTATCTCTAGAATTTATGCAGGGATTTTTATCAAACTTCACATTCAATTAGCCTTTAATATGACTTCATGTTGTTTACATTTTGGTGTAAATCGCCAACAGGTGGAGCTTCTATGCTGCGTTAATCCTATCTCTTCATATATCCTATCCTATCCTATCCCACATTGATTTCATCTCTTTAGATTCTATCCTTTTCATTTATCCTATGTTGCATTTTCATAATATTTTCATATCTCTTTTCATCAAACTTTAGATTCAGTTAAATTTCGACACAAGTTGTTGCAAATTATGTTTCGGTGTAACCTAATGTGAACGCCACTTGCGAATAACGATTAACACAATAATTCTATCACAAGAATGAATGCACGGATTTTCATAAAACTTCAGTTTCATTTAATTCTTAATATGCCTTTGCATTGTTCACATTTTGGTGTAATTACTCAGTTGGTGGCGCTTCTATGCATTCATGCTTCGCATTTTTCACGCTTACCGCCATAGCTCTATCTCTGGAGCTAACTCTCGGATTTTCATCAAATTTTAGATTCAGTTAGATAGGGACATAAGTTGTTCCAAATCAGGTTTCGGTGTAAATCACAAAGAAGTGGCGCGGTTCTACTGAATTTCGCACGATTTATGGGATTTTAGCGTTTGTCCTATGTCAGGAAGTAATGCTCGGAATTTAATATCATTAGAATCTCCGTGACGGGCGTAGATTATCATTTACTTTTGCCACTGTGGCAGCGAATTTTGAAGTATTATTAGGTTGAGCAAAAAGGTCTGGGAAAATTTTAATCTAATAGTTACCAGAATTTGTATCGTATTACTTACTAGTGGTGTATATCTACATGAGTTCAGGAATCTAGATCCAGACGTGGCTCAATCCAATCATGGCTTTTTTCTATCAATGCAGCACTTTTTCAAGACCGTCGACTTGAATCCTTGAATGAAGTTCTTCAGCTTCATTAACTTTTTCCGGCACGGGCCAATTATATTAGTAAAATGTAGAAATTATCTACAGACACCGGAATTTACAAAGGACTTTTTTAGAAATTAAGAATTCTTTAATTTAACCTTTCATTGTAAAAACAACATTTTATTAAAATATTATTGATGTAGGTTGCAAGTTTGGAAATAAAATTAGCTGGGACTGGGCACACTGTGCCGGAAGTGTTAAAAGATTCTTCAAGCAGCCACCATAGTACTACCATCAAATCTGGAATCTGGCAGAAAGTCCTGGACTATAATAAAGTCGATGTAAATTTTTCAAGTGGGTGAAAAAAGTGAGGACCAGGGTATTCGAACTAGGAATGTATTTCGTAAAGCAGCCAATGCTCTTCCAACTGAGCCATCCCGGACTAGGACTATTTCACACAATTAACCTTAGCAATCACGCAATCTCGTCTGATACTATGGATCAGCTCAACAGATTCATACATATAATACATCCAATACAGCACTTTTTCGAAATCTGGACGGAATATTTTCAACTACTTGGAAAATCTGTTATAATTCATTTACAGATTGAATGCTCGTGTTATAAAATTAATCTAATATATGAAATGGTCTGTACATTGAAGAATAGTTCTTGCTACTTTTGAAGTTCTTTTAGTAGTGCATTAATATTATTGTATTTCATAGTTATAGTATAGTAGTGCATAGTAATTTAGTAGTGTTATTGTACGAATTTTTTACATTTTCGATTTTGATCTCAGATTTTTTTTAAATACTTTAACTTTCAGAACCGGTTTAAACCGGCTCCGAAATCGAAACTATCATAACATAAAAAATGTATAAGCAAAATCGAAAAAGTAAAAAGAAATTCCGGTTGTAAATCGTCCTCAGCAATCCTGTGAAAAAAAAAAAAAAAACATGTAAAAATATCAAAATTTGAGCGAGATATTTCAAGCAAACGCCCCCATAGACTTAAAATTGTCATCCATATCTTTTACAGTGCGGGGCCTTAAAGTCTAGATACACCTAACCACTACTTGCTGTCACTTGCCGGTGTGTTTTATGCGTTAATGACTTTTCCATGTCATGGGATGAAAACTTCAATCCAACTGCAAGACTGGGAACATTTCCCTCGAGTAGGTTTGGGTTCCTTATCTCCTGAACCATTGTAAACTCACTGCATTCAATTGTAAGTATACCAAGAAAAATTAAGACTCAAAAGTTCCTATAATTCAGTTGAAGTTGAAAAAACACGCATGTGCTAGAAGCCGTTGTTTTTCCAGCAGTGCGGTTTATTTTAGTTGTTGTTGTTGTTGTTGTATGTATGTCGGCCAATTATCTACACCATGGGATATAGGCCCTAAGGGGTTGGATGCCCTCCGTGGGGGTCTTTCTAAAGGAACCTAACCCGTCTTTACGCAAGGTTCGAAGAAAACCACGGAAAACTCCGAACGGTTAGGCCGACGGTCGCGATTGGGTTCGAACCCAGCACCTACCGTCTACCAGTTTGAGGTCAGAACCTCTCGGCCACTGGTGGGGCGCGGTTTATTTTAGAATTCTGTGAAGTGTTATTTATAACGGCCGACTATCTGCACGCGAAATGTAGGACCAAAGGGGAGTGATCTCCTCGGGGTTCTTTCTAAGGGACCCTAATCCGTATTTATGCAAGGTTATCCAAGGTTAGAAGACAACCACAGAAAACTCCGAACAGTTAGACAGACGGGTGCGATTGGGCTCGAACCCAGCATTTCCGCCTACCAATTTAGAGTTCGGTGAACTAAATGTTGCAAAAGTTGGTTTTTTACTCCATAATTTAAAAGGTATTTGTAGAAATATGGTCTGTGATATATATTTTAGTAATAGAATCATACTTTATATCACTACAAATTGCCGTTACATTTTGAGATGTTTTCATAGCGGGGGATTTACTAACTGTATCTTGGTCAATAAAAGTACAACAAAGGATATAAAATATAAGAAATTAAACAAAAATACAGTTTTCATAAATATTCGAATTTTTACTCGTACATTTTTAAAGGATTCTTCTTTTATGGATTGCCTTGGAAAAAAGTATAACTCTGGAATTAATTACCAAAATAAAAACAAATAAGCGCGTTTTTCACGAGATTTATTTAATCAATAGTTTATGTTAGATACATAATAATTTTTATATCTATTTAAACTTTGGCAACAATTAGAAGAAAAAGAAAACCACAACAAAAATGAACTGATGATATTAAAACAAATATTTAATTAAAATAACGGTCTTTTTCAAAATTTTATGATTTGTTGTGTGACAAGAAATATTAAGCTGTAAATACACAAAATTTGAACGCTCTGACTTATGTAGTTTTTGTGTACGGACTCTGTGATAGACAGACAGAGGGAAGAGACGAATAGGTTTTCGTCAGATGAACGAAACACTAAAAATGATTCAGGCACATTGATTTACCTTTTACAGTGATTTTTGTAAATGACCGTCCGTTATTCTAGAACTTTATCAAAGAGTATTCGGAATACTTATGCGGTTTAAAGCTAAAAATTTTCTAATAATGTTACGGCTGCTGCTTTTAATGAGCATCTGAAAAGCGTCTTCAAAGTTGAATCATTTATGTATTACTTCCTCTATAACTTGTATTCACATCTTGAAAGAGTCATGATTGATGCTTACAAACGGTGAAATTCATAAGAATAAATAAAGTGTTACTCAATGAGCCGATGAAGCCCAAGCTGATGGGTAATATTGAAAATTCCGAAAGGAAAAAACAAAATTTTTGGAATACATATAGTTTCGGACGGATTTCGGTTCACCCGAATTTTTAGCAGCCTTTTCGCTGCAACTCAGGTTTTGGGCCCAAACCACATTTTAGGTCTATCTCTGTTTAGAATGTTTTGCAATTACAGTTTTTATTTATTTATGTATTTTAGAAAAGTTAAAGAGAATTTTTAAGTAAAAAGAAAATTTAGTATAACAATCCATGGTCTCGTAAACAAAATGCAAGTTATTTCTCTTCTTTTTTGTATATTCTTTTGAAGTAAGTATGTCAAAAATTGCATCGCTTGTATCTTAAATGCATTGAAAAGATAATGTATCAGAATTGTTATACAAATGCCCATACTCACCAAAATTAAAAGTAAAAGTTCTTATCATTGCAAGATAATAGAGGATTTTGACAACATTTTGTCCTACTATCGCACTCTTTATCAGGTAACAGCTGTTTCTTTCAAATTTGCTCAACAGCATATAATCTGTGAAATATTTCTGGTTTGCTGATAAATACCTAAACAAAATCAAAGATAACATAGATACAATTTTCAAAAAGGAAACTGAAAGTGTATTTTATTATCGATTTCATATTTAAGTGAAAGAGGACCATTGTCTTTCGCCAAGGCCTTTTCTCTTTTAGAAAAACGCCCCCCCCCCCTCCTTGGCTTCTACAACTTCCATTATCTGTGTCCAATAAAAATATTTTGATATGCAATGGAAATTAACACTATAAATATACATAAATAATGATATAATTTTCACAATAGACATTGGATATTCGGATATTCTTGCATACTATTCTGACAAAGTTTTGCAACTAAGAATTCGATTCGCGGATCTTACATCCATCTCTAAAATGTAAGTTGAAATTCATTTCTTTGATATTTAAATAATATTTTACTACATTTTTTTTATCATTTCTGTAGATATGTATAAAATTAGTAAATATGGTTAATTAAAATAATCTCTAACAGAATTGCAATGTCTACTTAACACATAGGTTTTGAAAACATGGTGATTATCCCTTATTAATTCTACTCACAATAAATCTAAACTAGTCGTTGGTGGGGCACATTAATACTTACCCATCACGGATATTTCTAATATAAAATATGAAAATAAAACTTGTGCAAACAATTTGTAAAATGCATTGCAATTACAAAATAAAGTTAAATGTATAATTGAATACTTTTAATATTAGTAATGCTCTATTAATGAATTGCTGATTTACCAATTTCCACAAATTATGTAAAACGCCAAACTACTCAAGTAGTACCGAATTGTGTAAAAGAAATATTTTTATAAATCCAGAAATGATTATTCTATTAGCTAACAATTTACGGCGTCGGATTAAATGTCTCATTTCTAATTAAAATACATATTTGAATTAAAATTTGAATGAAATACAGGATTGTGGAAAATAGGATTAAAAATATCTGGGTAACTTATCAACCGATCGACTTCATTCAGTTATGCAAAATTTGTGTTATTTATTGTCTTTTACATCCACTCCTTAAAGTAAAAAAAAAAATCTAAAATTTTTATATACCTTTCATCAGGACTATTTTTTCGAGAGTCCGAAAAAATAGTTCCGGATAATCGTGATTACTAATACTAAATAAGCTTCTTTTCATTATCACTTACTAAGCACACACCGAATTTCAAGTCTCAATTTCAATTTGTTTGGGAGGTAAAGCGTTTACAAATACACGCAGACAGACGGACGGCAATTCTTTTCCACGTTGACACGTTTCAGAGTCTTCAGTTTCTGAAACGTGTAAATCCGTCAAATTTTTTTTTTCGGTTTTCAAAATGATCACGAGACTAACCCTATATACACTACGTATGACGGATAATTTAAAATATTTAGATAATATTAAAATGGGTGTACTAATTATGTTTTGTTTACATGTAAAAAATTGTACTAATTTCCTTTTTCCTGAATGGTAACATTCGCATTTGAAACATTTTACTTGAATTTATAAAGAACTCAATAGACCAGAAAAGTTCATGTATTTTCTTTCATATTCATAGATTTAGAAGGAGCCAAAAACAAATTTTAATATACAGGGTGTCCAGCAAATAACAACCTGATTTCAAAATTATTTCTCAAAAACAAAAAGCTATAGTTATATGCGGTAAAGGTTTTTTTCATTAGGTAAGCTGTAAAAATCTTATACATAAATTTCAAACAGTGAATATTTTGAAAAAATTGCTTTCTGATTGCATAGAATGCTTTGATTTGATATTTTTCTTGTTTTAGATTGCCTGCAGAGAAATAATTTTTCAGCTTACAGTGCAATATTTTAAAGATTTTTTGAAGTAAATTTTTAGAATTTCGAAACTTTAAAAATTTAATTTAAAAAAAACTATGAAATATGGCACTTTAAGCCGAAAAACACATTCTCTGGCAGCAAACTAAGGCAAAAAACAAAATGTCAAATCAAAGCATTCTTTGCAATCAGAACACAATCTTTTCAAAATATTTACCGTTCGAAACTTATGTAATATAAGATTTTTACAGCTTACCTAATGAAAAAACAGTTTACTGCATAATTCTATCGATCTTTGTTTTTGAGAAAGTTAATTTCGAAATCAGGGTGTTATTTGCTGCACACCCTGTATATGCTCCCAACAAATTAGAGCTGATACACCCACGTTTACGTAGAAAGTACAGAGGAAAGAGCAGATTATTCTTTCTTTTTGTTGCCATTGTTTTCATATTAACAGAAACAAAATTGTAGCCCTTTCGGGTCCAATTTTTTAGGTGCGATCGTAATTATGTAAATACGTAGCACCTATTGTTGTCGCTCAGTCCGTCTGTCTGTCTGTCGGTCCGCATATAACAACGCAAAAACTATCTAACCGAATCGTTTGAAATTTAAAATCCATAATTATTACATAATTGTGGTGAGTCATTTCAAATTTTATGAAAAACGGATGCATAGATGAATTACAGGGACAATCAAAATGATTCCGTCACATTACGTCAATGGGGAAAAAGTTTAAAATGCATTTTATTCGCTTGAAATTTAAAAAGTATATTTATTACATAACTTTGTCGAGACATTTCAAATGTTATGAAAATCGCATGCATAGATCCATTACAGGGACAATCAAAAGTATTCCGTTACATTACAATCAATTAAAAAAAAGTTTCAAATGCATTTTAATCGTTTGAAATTTAAAACGTTTAATTATTACATAATTTTGCCGAGTCTTTTCAAATGGTATGAAAATCGGATGCATATAGATCAATTACAGGGACAATCAAAAGTATTCCGTTAAATTACGATCAATGGGGAAAAAATGTTTCAAATGCATTTTAATGGTGTTACACTCATTTGAACATAATATAATTGACATGAATCTATGATGTATGTACTAAAATCTACATTCTGTACAATCTGAGATGCAGAGAATATTTATTATTAAATTACAGGGCCACACAAATGTATTCCACTAAATAATGTTATACGGGGAAACATTGTTTGAGGCGGGTTTTAATTATATTAAACTACTTCATATTTTATGAATAAGATATATGTTAATGAAGTATAATAAAAATTACTCCCTGCATATTTACAGGAACACAAAGATTTCGATTATTGTACATTATCCAAAATACGCTCTACTATATCAGCAAGATCTGAATATTTTAAAACTTCGTTATCGTACGAACGCACCTCATTTGCTACGCTTCACGTGCAATTTCCAACTTGTTTTTTCAGCAAATGAAAAAATTACTTTTACGTTACAAACATTAACACTAGCTATCCTGATAGATTAATTAGTTTAACGAAAATTTCATTGTCTTAAAGATAACGAATGTTGTGCTTCGAACTATTCAATTCATATTCACATGACAATACTAAGGAAGATCTTTTTTTATTTTCAAATTTACCCTTTCTTATATGGAAATAAATGGTCATGGGCGAGTATTATTCACACTGAGAGGGTTCTGTACAATAAGTTTATCAATTGTTAGCAGCATTATTATTAAAAAATCGCTGCTAAAAGTATAATAAGTCTTTGTAAAAAAAAAAAAAAAAAAAAAAAAAAAAAAAAAAAAAAACTATACAACGTAGGATTAGATATAGCTGAGTAACAAGAAAAAGTACAAGAAAAGTACGATGGGGCACAGCATAAAAATTCAAAGAAATAGCAATCCTAAAAAATATCAAATATTGTTATTCTGTATAAATCTTTTTTTAATTATACCCTGATTTAACTCTTATATACATAATTTGGAACTGACACTAAAAGTAGTACATATTTAAACTTCATGGGGCATCTCATAAAACTAAGTTAAGCATAGTAATTTATGTATATGTGCATTTTTTAACAGTACTAAATGAAATAAAACACTTGTTCAAACCATTGCTATTACACCAAGAGCGCTACGAATATAGGTGCCAAAGTTGCAATGCCGTCTTGTTCCGTCTAGGTGTTTTACAGATAGATTTTTAATTAATTTTTACAGACCCCGGAGACGTAGAGAGAGATCCATACAACGCAAACTAGTCGTAAAATTTCATTTTATTTTTTATAATAAAATTCTAATAAAATTATTTTGTTTTTATCAATTTAATGTTTATTGCTTTTATACTGCTATTGGCTGTTGCATTAAAGAGATATGGCATTGAATGTTGCTATGTAATTTTTAAAAGCCGATGGTACACAAACTACGCCAAACCGTCCGTGTCTTTCAGAGTCAATTTCTGAATTAATTACTGATGACTTTTTTCGAAAACTATTATTAACAATGCTTTTAAACGTATGCTACGATTGATAACTCCTGCGCTCCTGAACACTTTTTCTGAATGACTGCAATTCGAAATTTGTTTGTAACGGAAAAAGCGCTGTTCTAAAAAATTATGCGATCTAGGGCACTATAGCTTTTTTTTACTACTTAGGTTTAGATTAATATCTATTATCCCTATTTTATTCATAATCTTAGTTTCAATAGATTCGGAAATAGTTGTGGAGAGATATATTTTTGAGCTATATTATTTCAACGATATATCTGAAAATATAATACCTAAAATTAAGTTTGTGTTGTGAAACCTTCCACATGATACCACGCATGACATACGACAAAAATATTTTTTCAAGTAACTTAATAAGCCACTTTACATTTTTCCTAAATATTATTTGTAAATGTTTAATAATCTGTAAATATGTGGGTCAATAGTTTATAAATTCTTCCCCCAATTTAAACTTCCCATGTTTCATAGTTCACGAGTAAAATGTCTGTGACCATAGCTGCTAACTTTTACCCATTTTTGCTACCACTAAAATTGTACAGAGATTTTCCATTTGTTTCATGAGATTTCGCAGTTTAAATAATACAATATTTCTAATGAAATTTTTGTGGTAGGAAAAATGCGTAAAAGTTGGCAGCTATGCTGTGACATACAGACACAGGACTATTCTTATAATGGTTCCGTTTTTACCTTTTAAGTAAAAAACCCTATAAAAATATTTTAAACAGCAATTAATTTGAAAATTGCGTCTCAATTTATTTTTGGAACATTCTTTTTTTGTTGTTGTTTTTAATGCCATTTCTCTCATGGCAAGCGAAATGTTCCATTTTTGTAAAAAGTAAAGAAAAAAAAAACGTAGTTCGGAAATTATGTGCAAGAAGACGCATTTCAATGCAAATAGAATGTTTGATGTGTCATTGTATTTGTGTTCTGTAAAATTAAAACACTTACAAAAAAAAAGAAAAATCAAAGAAACTATATGGAAAATATTCTTTCCATCATTTTTGGTTTCTTCAGAATGTAATTACTACCTGCTTTGCAACGCATAATACAGGGTTATTACAAAAGAATCATCGGGTTTCCAAAGCGTTTATTTCGGAACATAATTGGGTTGCAACAATGAGTCAAAGCTTTTATATGCTGCAAACTGAAGTTGATACTATAAATTTGCATATTGCTCCTAACCGCGACTTAACAGTAGAAACGAGGGCGACACACGCGCTCTAGAAAATTAAAGTAAAATAAAGGATAGAGGTCGCTTTCACGCCACACATATTAAAACATTTACGTCACGATCTCACAAAAATGCTAGAATGCCTTTATCACAAAGGACCTCTCTTTCACATGTATAGAGGTACCTTACCTCCAAATTTTGTAACTCTCCATGCAGCGGTCTTTTCAGAACAGCGCTGACACACACACATACTTGTTTCTTTATTATTATAGATATGTACTTATATATAAGAATTTTAAAACAACAGAAGTACTTGAAAATGATACATTAATTAGACGGGAATGGGAGATTCTCACGTAAGTCATTTCCTATGACGAAATGTGCCTTTTTATTCTACAAAATTGAAACAATAAGCATTTGAAAAAATAATTTCATGGAATTCTTCTCAGAAGTTAGATTTTCTGAATCTTTTGGGGAAATCTCATAACCTTAAACATAGATACATGTAACATAACACTATTAAACTGCGGATTGGAAGCTGATAACATTGTGTAATGCGAGACGAGGATTAAAGTTGACTTCGAGGACTCTGTTCTGCAGATTTGCTCTTTTTATAATAGAGATATAATAATAATAATAATAATAATAATAATAATTTTTCGAGTTATTCTTTCAGATGATAGCACACCGCTAATATTTTCTGTTAACTATTTGAAGTTCAAAATGATCATTTTTTTTCTGAATGGTTCATGTTTAGAGATTTAATTTATTATTGAATGAGCAACTGAGCATACGAAAATTTCAGACAAATTCATCACATTTTTTATACTAGTTGGATATGCCAATCCAAAACTTTCTTCTATCTCATACGTACGTTTTAATATTTTTAAAGTTTCAATGATTTCAATTCAATACCATACGAACTTTGGTTTTCATCTTAAATTTCTGCTTCAATCAATTAATCCGAGTAAAAACGAATTTCCGTCTCTACACGAGCCGATGAACAATAGAATGATAGGCAGATTTTTTTTTTAATTCAGGGAGGACCTATTTGCCTTACCAAAAAATAATTATATAAAAAAAATTTAGTTCAGTTTTAGGACTAATTTCATACACTTTTAGGTGGTGAAATATTGAAAATGGCATAAAATTGTCTAATGCAGCGCCTCCTTCCGGCAGACTTTTTTTAAATTCAGGGAGAACCAATTAGCCATAGCCATACACTTACACAAAAAATTTAGTTCAAGTCGATACATAATTTCATATACTTTTGGCCGGTACAATATTGAAAAAGGCACAAAAATCGCGAATGCAGCCCCCCTTTCGGCGGATTTTTTTTTAATTCAGGGAGAACCATTTAGCCATAGTCATACACTTACACAAAAAATTTGGTTCATTTCGATGCATATCATTATTCATAACTTCATATACTTTTGGCCGGTACAAAATCGCGATTGCAGCGCCCCCTTCCGGCGGAAATATTTCAAAACTGAAGGAGGACTTGCTTCCCACAGCCAGAAACATTCACAAAAAATTTGGTTCATTTCTATGCATGACTTCATGCACTTTTTGATGGTAGAATGGCGACATACACACACACGAACAAACGCGTAAATCCGCCGAAAAACGGATGACGAAAAAAATTTCGATTACAATACTACTTTCTTCTATTGAAGATAGAAGAAGGTAATAATGTGTACATGATTCATATTAGTTAACAATTAAACGGAACTTTTTTACTTTCTTCTAGCTTCAATAGAAGAAAGTATTGTAATCGAAATTTTTTTCGACTTCCGGTTTCCGACGGATTTACACGTTTCAGGGGTCAGAGATTCCAAAAAACATGTTTTTACAAAATGTCTGCCTGTCCGTATGTCCGTGTGTGTGTGTGTCTTTGTGTCTGTATATATGTCGCCATTCTACCACCGAAAAGTGTATGAAGTTATGCGTAGAATTGAACAAAATTTTTTGTGAATGCTTTTGGCTGTGGCAAGCAGGTCCTCCTTCAGTTTTGAAATATTCCGCCCAAAGGGGGCGCTGCAATCACGATGTTTGTGCCTTTTCAATATTGTACCGAACAAAAGTATATAAAGTTATTCATCGAATTGAACCAAATTTTTTGTGTATGACTATGGCTAGTTGGTCCTCCCTGAATTTGAAAAAAATCCGTCTGAAGGGGGCACTACAATCGCGATCTTTGTTCCATTTTCAATATTGTACCGACCAAAAGTATATGAAGTTATGCATTGAATTTGACCAAATTTTTTGTGTAAGTGTATGACTATGATTAGTTGGCCCTCCCTGAATTTGAAAAAAATCCGTCGGAAGCGGGCACTGCAATCGCGATTTTTGTGCCATTTTCAATATTGTACCGACCAAAAGTATATGAAATTTTGCATCGAATTGGACCAAACTTTTTGTGTAAGTGTATGACTATGGTTAGTTGGTCGTCCCTGAATTTGAAAAAAACCGTCTGAAGGGAGCGCTGCAATCGCGATTTTTGTGCCATTTTCAATATTGTACCGACTAAAAGTATATGAAGTTATGCATGAAATTGAACCAAATTTTTTGTGTATGAGTATGGCTGGTTGGTCCTTACTGAATTTGAAAAAAATCCGTCGGAAGGGGGCGCTACAATCGCGATTTGTCCATCGGTTCGTGCAGAGACGAAAATTATTTTTTACTCCGATTAATTGACTGAAGGAGAAATTTAAGATAAAAATCAAAGTTGGTTTGGTATTGAATGAAAATTATTAAAACATTAAAATGAATAACTATTTTTTTTTTAAATATTAAAATGTACGTATGAGACAGAAGAAAGTTTTGATATTGGCACATCCAACTAGTTTTTCTTAAAGCGACTTCCATTATATTTTTCTAAATTGATACAGAAACCTAATATGTTTATTATTATTATTACAATTTTTATTATTAGCATGTGTTGCAAAGATAGTAGTAGAATAAATGTGTGAAGATATAGCCACAAAAATGCTGGCTATATGAAAAGTGTTATATTACTAATCGCGCATTAACGTGACAGTTTGTTATTTTTTAAAAAATTTTTAGACATGTAAATAGGTTAGACATAAATATATATAGAGAGATCTATAAATGTATGTAGTGTGTATAAAATATTCATGTATATATACTCAACTCTATCTTTATTAGACATAATTATTTGTAGTTTTTACACCAGAAAACATACTGCATTTGAACATTTTCCCTTCCTTTCCCTTCTAGGATTAAATCTTGCATCTTTCTGCTGCTAATAGCCGCTTATAGTGTTCACAGCTATGTGACATCGAACCGTCTGGTGAATAAGACTACCAGTTCCAACTTCAGTATAGAAACGGGCACAACTTCGAAAACGAAATACAACAGCTCTAGATGTAAATGAAACACTTTTCATTATTTCATATTTTTGTTATTTTATCCATCTCCTTATTTCTAAAAGTAGAACTTAATTGATTATTTATTATAGATTATGTTTCTAAAAATACGCTAGAAAAGAATGTAACTAGAAATTCACTCTACAGTGTGTTTCTAAATTCATGGTACAAACTTTAAGGATTGGTTCAAATGATTAGCTGAAGTACAAACACTCAATTTGGCCCTTTTATTTAAAAATTTTTCATTCATGTGAAAAAAGTCTTATACTATTCTTTATATAAGACAGGCATTTCATAATTACTTAAAGAAAAGTTCTTCATTGAAATTTTCCGGTACGAAATCGAAATTTTTAAATTAAAAAATGAAAAACACTAAAAGTGGTAAAGTGACAAACATAGGAAATAAATAAACGAAAATAGAAATGCAATTTTATTTTAATTTAAAATTTTCGATTTCATACCGAAAATTTTCAATGAAGAATTTTCTTAATAAAGTATTTAAATAATGACCGTCTTAAATCTCTAGTAGTCACATGACTACAATTAGATTTTATTCTTAAATATATCATAATTTTTTTTATCTTAAGTTTAATTCTTAAATTAACTTATTTTTTCCCTTTTTTAATTACTTTACTTAATATCATTATTTTTTCCTCTCCCTTAAGTAGTATTTACTACATTTCTCTCTTTTAATAACTTAATTACAAAAACAATAAGATATATTTTTTCAAGACCGGGTGAAAAGTTGCTAGCAACTAGGCAATCCTTTGATGCTGCTCTACTGTTCAGCACTGTTCCGTCTAAAATAAAAAAATAATATTAATTTTCTGGTATTAAATAGCAATTTCGAAATAAAGTAAAGGGGCCAGATTAACCGCCTAGTGTTTGTACCACAACGCGTCAAGTGTGCCGATACAATGAATAATTGTTACACTGTAACGCACCAACACTTACAGTTTGTACCATGAATTTAAAATCACCCTATGTAAGCAACGCAACGCAGATACAGTTAAGGGTGTATTCGAAAAAACGATTTTCCATCTTCAACAGTTCGAAATTTTTCGATACAATTTCAGACACATTTTTAAACGTAGAAACATGAAATTTGCTGAGAGGATTCTTGAAGGGACGTATGAGGTGCCGAGTGATGTTTTTTTACGCTCAATTCACTAGAATTTGAGTTATAAACAATTATCTTCTCAGTATGATCCCTTTTTTCGTTCTCAAACCTCCCGCTTGGGAAAAATCGGTTCGAAATGCCGTTTCTGATTGCTTTTTTTGCAATATTTTCTGCATTTATCAAAGAATCGACAATCACGGCACCTTGTGTACTTCCCAAATAAGAGACTTTGAAAGTTTGGTGTATTTGAGAGCAATAATGAGTTCAAAAATAAATCGGAAAATAGGCAGGTTGAATCGAAATACACCCTTAAACAGAAAAAAAGGTCGTGTGCAAGGTTTTTGAACTGAAATATTTATATGCGTTATTTACCATGTATTCTAGTATATAACGTTTTGGATCAGGTAAATAATTAAATTTTGCAAGTTTGCTTTATAACGTGCGACGAACACTTTAGTACAAAGAGAAATAATAATATTATTTGAATGTGTTGCAAAGGTAACTTAAATTGTAGGTGCTCGTTATGTGCCGTCATATTTGCTGACACTTTTTTTTTTTTTTTTAAATCCCTTCCTAATTATTTCTAACTTTCTATAAACTAATTTTGCTCTGAAAACATGTGAAGTATAGACGAAAAAATAATATTTTGAAATCGAAATATATCATAATTACATACAAGTAAAAGCTTCTCAGGACTTAATGAGATATTTTATGAATTTCTCTATTTCTAATTATAAAACTTATTTAAGTATTTGACACATCTTCTTATTTCCCTGATGATGGCTGTCCAAAAGTTTTGACGAAGAAACCGCTAGACTGTGTCGACGTCCTCGAGATGGGACACAAGAAAAGCGGCGTTTATAAAATATGGCCCGCCAACAGGGTGTTCGAAGGCAAATATTTGTATGTGTACTGCGACATGACTACAGCAGGAGGTGGATGGACAGTACGTATATTTTAAAATTAGAACTTACTTAGCTTTTTAATGAAATAATAACTCTCAGTAGTATTATTAACAAGAAAGTTCGGTACTACTTGGTTATCCCGTCGACCAAAAAACTATCGCCAAATTACAAGATTAAATGCCAATAATGGTTCGCTGTGAGTGTCACATTCAATTCGTTTTAGATACGAAATACGTGTTTAAAACGTCATCAAGTGAATTTTATTTCGACTTTTTATTTGTATTTTTATTAATGTTTTACTAATTTATTTGTTCTTTCGCTATTAAAAATAAAAACTATGTCAATATGCAAAATTTGGCTATTAGTTTGGCGTATTTTATAACTTGGCGAAATTGGTCGACGGGATAACTATGCAGTAACGAAAGTTCTCCTTACAGTACATATTGAAAAGATTTTGAAAAGATTCTAAAACTAAAATGATTGTATGTTATAAAACATCAGTCAAATTTAGATATGGAATTCCAGTAAAGGATATGGGAAAAATAAAATACTTTTGAGTATTTGGCGCAAAAATAGGCGATTTGGTGAATAACACTTTATCCTCGCTAAATACAGGTTGCATTAAATAAGTGTTAAATTACAAAATGTATTATGTGTACATGGAGATAAACGGAGGAGGATGGACAATTCAATATAGTTGACAACTCAAACTTTCTTCTTTTAGCGAAATAACGACACTTTCCCATTATCCCCTCGATTATTTTGCATTTAAAAAAAAACCCGCCAAGCTATGTGATTTAACACCAAATTGGCATTTTGTAGTCACATTCACTTGTTGTAACATTCACATATTGGTATATTATATTATTATTATTTATTACGATCGCCCATCGCCACGTGGCTACTAAATTTTCTGACTTAGCGACTAATTCCTCGGCGTCTAAGTCGGCATGCTTTGGCTAATTTTCAGTTTTTTCGCGATCATTTGACGAAAATCGCGTATTTTCGCAATTCTCTGACGAGAATCCCATGCGTTTTTCCGAATCTTTGACGAAAATCGCGTGCTTCGCGTCCTCTAAGCTAAATCTTGTTTTCCGTGATCATTTTTTGAAATTTCGACTCGGGATACTTTTTTTTAATTTTAAGGTAAATTTAATTTTTCATTGAAAAAAATGGAAGGGAACATCACTTAAATCGATAATAATGAATCGATTTAAGTGATAATTATGTAATAAATATACTAATAATGTAATCCTGATTATGCAATAAATTAATTTAATTTTAGACATGTGTGTTGATAAAATATGTTTCTGATGTTAATCTTTCAAGGTGATTCAAAGAAGGGGAGATTTTCAGACACCGAAAGACTACTTCTACCGGGATTGGATGAATTATAAGGAAGGATTTGGGGAATTAGAAAAAGATTTCTGGCTCGGTATTATTTTTTTTTACCTTTTGAGTACTGTTAATTTCATTATTTGCCTTTTAAAAAAAGAATTTTTGGTATCATTTTTATTAACATATTTTCGTCCAATAAGTAACAAGTATTAAGAAATAAACAAAATAGGTGCGAGCAACAAATAAGTATCAAAATAGGTTAATATGTTTTTAAATATGAAAAAGTGTTTGACAAGTGCTTCTAATTGAGCATGAGAGAAGACAAGGGGTCCCTTCTTGGCTGTAGTCCACTGTCAATGCCAAATTCGAAAAAAATCATATTTGCGCTTTTTCCGTGTAAAAGAGATCAGTCACACTTACGATACAAATGTGCAGAGCAAAGACATAGCAGGAAAAAACGCAGTGTAATTAAACATGAATGTTAGGCGAAATAGTACCACAATTCCTGTAGTGTTTCATACTCATGCAGTGCCACCGAGTACGCCCGTAGCATAGAACTGCACAGAATACAAAAATTCCTATATACAAAGTAAAAGGGTCCCAATTAGCTCGGATAATCGAAGTTGCAACATAACTTCATCCTGTAGATAAAACTTACGCTTCAGTTTAACTTTTACCCTTTTTATCTTCTTGCTGTACTATTTAAATGTCCGTTTTAGAACGAATTGGATCTTAAAAATATACATACAAATGCTTAAAAGACGATGAAAAAACAAATACTATTTATTTAGGTAAATAAATAAATAATATCTTTTTTTTCACAGCCTTTTAAGTATACTTTTAAGATTCCCATTAATAAAAAGTTCAAATTCCATCAAGACACTGGTATTAATACAGTGATCTGACATTGATTAAAATAAAGTGCTTTCTAAAATACACATTTTATATTTTATCCCTTTAAAGTTCAGATTTTATATTGTCTCGATGAGGCCGTTAAAAAGTCTATAATATTCTGCCGGCCCGGGTCGTTTGAAAGTTTGGCTTCAATTTGCTGGCCAAGCCCAAAGGCAGGGTTCGGGTTCAAGACATTCTGGCCTAATTGAACCGAGTCTGGTCTTCACCCTTTTCGGTCCGTATCCGTACCTAATTTTTTTTCTGAGGTCTCGGCCAGGCATTGCCTTATGTATTTTTTCTATAGCAAACCGGAACTTGGCGGTTTTGGTTTAGTAGTTGAGCAAGTAATTTTCAATTTCGGCTTCGGCCCAATGCGTATTAAAATCATTGTTTCTGGGTGATCTGACGCGCGTAAAAACTTGGCTCAATCCAAAACGTTTTGCCAAAATATATATTTTTTTTAAATAATCATAATTTTATATTTAATTTTTAAAGTTTATTTTTTAAAGACTAGTATATTTAAGGGCAATGGAATTAAAATAATTTAAAAACCGCGAAAAGAAACCTGATATCGCGGAATATCTTAACAGAAAAAATATGTTCATACATGCAAAATTAATATAATAATATCCCAAAAAGAATGTAGTACATTTACACTGGCTAAAAAAACCTTTTCTATAAAACATTTTTCCTTTATTATTTAATTCTGTCTTGGAATTCTATTAAGCAAAGTCTCCAATACATGGAACATGGACTAATGATATTAATGATAAGTGGAACATTTACATACAAATATATATTCGCGACAAAAAAAATCGCAGCCCAGGGCACTTTTTTTGGAAATGAAGATTATATAGATATAAAAAAATAAAGACTAAAATAAGTATTCTTTGTCATAATTCGTCATGCGTAAGAAATTTTAACTACATCGTCGTATAAAACTATGTTTTGCAGAAATTCAGTCTGACCAGTCCCGGCCCGGGCTGAGATATTATTATTTTTTTTTATTATTATTATTTCGAGTAGATTTCTTTTCCTATGGGTTAGCCTGGGCTTGTGTATTTTGGTCAGTGAATATCTCTAATGCAGACCTCTGCCATATTTTGAAAGCAAGTTTAATGTAAAATCTATACGCAGCTATTTTCTGTCCAAAAGAAAGAAATGATCTTAATTGGACTTTAAATTTGGTACATTTTGTGGATGATCCTTATCTTGCATTCATAATGTGTTAATAACTCATTGTTCAAAGGCAAGGTTAAGTACTGTAAGTCAAGAATTTAAATTTTACTATCGTCTTGAGATTCGTAGATATAGAGATAATTTTTTTGTGTTTAATTCAGGAATGCATAAGTAAAATTTTCACAGTTGTAAATTTTATAAAATTTTATTTTCGTACTTTTTAAAGACCCCTCCATAGAGTTGCAAACTCCGTCATCCTAATTTGCACCTTTTTTAAAAACGAAGCTTTGTAATTGGAATTATTTGGGTCTAAGAACAATATTTAAGGAAATAGCCTATTGTTTCTATCTTTTGAATCATACTAAAAACTAAAAAGGTTAACTAAATCTTTTTCATTGACCAAACTTGAAAATTTTTACGACTGAAAGGGAATATATGGGTTTAATATAGAACGAAAGAATTTAAAAAAATAGTTATTTCCAGCTGAAGAACAGTATACATCAAGTATATTAGATAACTAAAGAACGAAGTCAAACAGTAAAAAAATATAGAAATTCCCATTGAGTCCGATTTTTTTAATGGCATTATTTTTAAACAAAAATATTTCTCTTTCAAAAATGATTGAAAGCTATCCAGAGAGTTG
The DNA here is from genome assembly GCA_964019185.1 of Maratus speculifer. Lineage (NCBI taxonomy): Eukaryota > Metazoa > Arthropoda > Arachnida > Araneae > Salticidae > Maratus > Maratus speculifer. The sequence goes on from CAXHSM010000002.1 coordinate 3,418,359, forward strand.
TTTATGTTGCAAATGCTGCAGAATTTTATCGTAAAAATGTTATTGCTTTGGAAAACTTCAGAAAACGGTTTATTCGGGGGCTCTGCGTAATCATTAGCGCACCCAAGAGGGGAGCTCAGAAGGCTGAAGTCCCTACCTGACCTCAAAATTAAACTAATTATTTAAAATTTTCTAAAATTATGAAAGTTTATATTAAGAAACACCGAAAATACTGGCGATAAATATATATCAATAAATATAAAAACTTTGTTAAATCACCATAAAGAGAAAAAATAAACAGGACGCGTTTCGAGCTGCAAAATTACTGCTCGTCATCAGCTGGTCCAAACACGTGTCACAACGGACAGAGTGGAAATAACAGTGAAATAAAGAGGAAGGAGATTACACAGAGTACGACAGGTGGCGCTGCTTGTCAGAGCCAAGGAGGAAAAGAAAAGTAAAGATAAACTCAAAGAAGGAGGGAGGAGTTGACAAAGAGTGCCCCAGGTGGCGCTGGCTAAAAAACCCAGGTGGCATAGAAAAAACTAATAAAAGATAAAGAAAACAATTGGAAAAAAAAAAAAAACTAATATAATTAATTAAAAAATAAATGGTGGATTAATTAAAATATAATTAAAAATAATTAAAAAATAAATTTTATGGTGATTTAACAAAGTTTTTATATTTATTGATATTATGAAAGTTTACTTTTAATATTTTTAATATATTCTGCAAAATAGAAATGTTGAAAAATAGTAATCTTTTCGCATTTTTTTTCTTATTTATTATTTTTTCTTTATGAAATTTCAAATATCAACATTTTTAATATTCACTGCTTAAAACTACATTTTCTTTTTATTTATCAAAGAAGTTTAAACCTTCAGAATTCATCAAAATTTTTCAGAGCTCCTTCCCCGGGTTTCGCTGATAGCCCCCCTCTTCCACCACCCAGTCTTTGATCTGTATCAATTCAATAGAAAAAAAGTTATGTCTTGGAACGATGCATCTCTTCCAGTTTTAAAAATATGTAAAAATATTCGGACCGAATTAGTCTGATATTCCGGGTCAGATCAGGAAAATATAGATCTCTAAAATATACTAGCCCCCTCCAAAGCTTAATCCTTGTTGCGCTACTGTGCGTAGTACGAATTTAGTAAACGATATACAGGCATTATTACAGTTTTATTCTTTTTCTAGGCAACGACAATATATTTGCTTTAACAAATCAGAAACTTTACTCAGTGAGATTCGACTTAAAGGATTTTCAAGGAAATGAAAGATACGCCCACTACAGCAATTTTTGGATAGAAGACGAAGACCGCAATTACACTCTTCGCATTACCATCTATGCCGGAGATGCAGGTAGGATTGAAAAACCTTTACCGTAAATATCAACCTATTTTCATGATTTCTTCGACATTAAAAGTTCGAGTTGCAAAATATACGCGATTTTTATTAAAACTTCTCAGCTGTTTTGCTTAACAAGCGCAAATTTTTTGACACACTTACAAATTCATTTTTTAACTGAAGTTGAGAACAAAAACTGTACAGAATTCACCTTGTTTACTAATTTTAAATGTACAAATACATTTAACTGTACATAAATTACTTAAAAGGTGCATAATAAAACATATAAAATCTTTAAAATGCATTTAAGAGGGCTCAGGGGTTGAAAACTTTTCAAAAAATCGATTTTTTTATGATCTAATTTGATTATTCATTTAATTCTTAACTCAATGCAAAAAACCGCATACAAATATTTGCATTTTTAACGGAGCATTTATGTATCAACACTTTCATAGCCGCATCCATATAATTTCAACTTTAAGTCGCGTTTTCTCAAAACTTGATTTTTGACGACTAACACCAAGATTTAAAAAAAAAACTATTTGATGGAATGGCTTAATTTTTTTTTGCTTGCATATAACATCATTATCTAGATTATGAATTAATATATTTTAGATAGTTTAATATTTTGAGTATTTTTAATCGAAAAAAAGTTGTATTTTTTAGGGTTTTTTTAAATTTTCAACTTTGAGAGTCTTTTTAATAATGTTTTTATTAAGTGATAGTTATATCCTTAATTCATAATCTAGATAATGATGTTATATGCATGCAAAAAAAAAGCCATTCCATCAAATAGTTTTTTTTAAATCTTGGTGTTAGTCGTCAAAAATTAAGTTTTGAGAAAACACGACTTAAAGTTGAAATTATATAGATGCGGCTGTGTAAGTATTGATACATAAATGCTTATAACTCCGTTAAAAATGCTAATATTTTTATGCGGTTTTTTGCATTGAGTTAAAAATTAATTGAATAATCAAACTAGATTATAAAAAAAATCGATTTTTTGAAAAGTTTTCAACCCCTAAGCCCCCTTAAAGTACTTTAAAAAGTACAGAACGTATTCATCCGTCACTTATGCGGTCTTACACAGTTTTACTTACGAAGTTTTTTGAGTGTTTTTCACTGACGAAGACCGCACAAGTGACGGTTGAAAATGTTCTGAACTTTTTTAAAGTACTTTAAATGTATTTTTAAGTTTTTATGTGCTTTATTATGCAGCTTTTAAGTAATTTATGTACCGTTAAATGTATTTTTAAGTTTCAAATCATTTTTAACCGAAATATATAATATTGGAATGATTGAAATTGAATATTTAATAGGTGAATTGTCTCATTTCTAGCTAAGCGTTGAACCAACAGAGTGAAATATGTCCAATCCGGGATCGAACCCGGTATCCTTGAAATAGAACTCCAAGTGCTCTACCATTTAAGCTAGGAGGAAGATGCCAGCTTGGCATCTCTCACTGACATATTTTGGTAAGGCTGCAACTGCAGCACAGTCTGGGCATCGTCCTCTTAGTTTAAGTTCTCTTAGTTACGCGTTTTCTCCCTTTTCGACTACCGCATCGGAAATTCAGTTCTAAATAACAATATTTTTCAAAGTTCTTCTGTCTTGATCAAAAAATGGAAAACGCCATTCGATTATATAGTTTTTTGGATGAAAACACCTCTCAATATCCTTTTTGGAATCGCATTTCAGGTTGGCTAAGTCGCCCCTTTAATTCTATTCCCTACCACTATGACCCTTGAGCAACTTAAAAATAGGTGATATATCGATATCATAATATTATCACTGGTCGATTGTACACCTTCTACCGAAAATTCAAGTAATCAGCCGAAGTGATTCCGAGATGATATGCTGGTAAACACTGCACTGTGTAACGATTAATTTAATTTCTTTTCCAGGTGACTCAATGGCGTATCACAACAATCAGAGATTTTCAACGAAAGACCGTGACACAAACACAAAATGTGCTGTACAAAGCAAAGGTGGATGGTGGTACAACAATTGCTTCAATGTCAACTTAAATGGCTTGTATCACAAGGTGAAACCTGCCACCAGCGACGGAATAATTTGGTGGCCGTGGAAATCCTACAGTGATCCTCTGGCTTGGACTGAAATGAAAATCCGTCCAAAAAATTTTAGACAATCTTTGTCATCTGAAGTAGCACTCGATTGACATTGAATATAACGGGTTTTTACTACACTGTTTAAAACCTTGTCCTAGTCTAAGAGAAATTTTGGAATTCAACAGCTGTCACTGTAAGACAGTGAAATCTTCAACATATATTTCTAACTCCTGTTGAAGAATAATTCGAATAGCTTGAACGAGGTTGAAATAGGAAGCTGCAAATCACCCTCTCATGGTGGCAGCTACTGAGTCCAAAATTTGTTTCAATTTAGGACGAGATTTTTAACAGTGTACCAGTTCGTAAAACGTTCAACTGAGTGACTGTAATTACGATAAAACTGAATGGAAAATAAATGCTTATTATACGAAAGTGTTGTTGTTTTCTATATATTCTGCATTTCTATTTTCAACAGGAGCAGTGTTATATACAAACACAAACATATTTCTTAAACAAAACAGTAATAAAATTGTTAAGTAGCAACAGGAGAAAATAAAACAATTTTAGGTAAGAGCATGAGCGAGTGCTGTTTTGTTATTGACTTGCTTGCAGTGCCATCTACACAAAATGACTCCTGAGCACCTCTTTCCTAAGTTAAAATTGGGTGAACCTGTAAACTTTATTTGTTAGCAAGATGGAACACCGACCATTGAAATCTCTTTGTATGGGAATGATTGGACGTCGAAATCTCTGATCGTTGGATGAGTCGTAATGATCGAGACAACAGAATGCTTTTCCGCTTGCCTCCATATTCACCTAACATAACACCTTACGATTTTTTCTCTTTAGGGCTTTATACAGAAAATGTGTCTAAGTTCATCTGCTACCTAATGATTTGACACAGAGTAGACATATAGGCTATGGTTTCCATGGCACTTGTTAATTAAAGTGTGGATAGAACTACACTGTAGGTTGGACGTGTTCCGCATAGATAAAAGGTGTGCACCTATCGAACGTTTGTAAGAAAAACTAGTTAGTTTATCCTCCATTGGAAGTAGGGTTTTTTGTAAATAGTCTAAACTCTGTTATGAAATATCACTGAAAATGAAACTTTTTACGGACGTCTGTCAACTAAATCGTATTCTGGTAGGGGGAAATATTTCAAATATTGTTATGAAACATGTAATACTTAATTCCTTCCTGATTTTTTTTAAACAAGCAAAATGTCGAAATAGCAAATGATAAAAGTAGATATACTCAATCCTGTAAGGCGATCGCACGCCGAAATGAGCTCCTTCCTTTTCAATATCAGCCCGGAATGCTAGAAGTAGACCTAATCACAGAAGATCCAACTAAAAAAATTTAAAAGCTAAATTTAATAAATTTAACTTAAATGCTACAATTTAATTTAGTGGTTCTATTTTCTACAAAAAATGAAAGTAAAATGTGATTTTTATTTATTTATTTATTTATTTTTGTATGAATAAAAGTTGTAATATGAAGAACAAGTCGGAAGTTGTACGTCAAAAGTAGACAATGGGGCTCGTTTGTAGAATAACTGCTCCTGGCAATCACGCCTAATTTCATGTCACTACTATTCATGTTTTTTTTTTTTTTTTTCAAACAAGTCGAAAATTTCACGTCAAGCGTGACAAATGTTATATTCATGTGAATGAGATGTATTACAACTAATTTTATAAATATTCAGATCTTGTTTCAATAAAATTGCATGAATACAAAATTTATTACGATCCTATAGATTCAATTCTGTCATACGGAAATAATAGACTCCATCTTCAATAGGACATCATCACCATGGCAGTTTATCATGACAACCTATGACAATCTCCAAGGCAACCCAGAATCATTACTTATCATGGGATATTATTGAATTAATGACGCAGGATAATATTTATCAGAAGGAAGAAAATATTTATTAAAATTTTTAAGTTTAGAATCAATTTTCATAAATTTAAATGACGACTATTCTTCAAAAAATTCTACACGTATGTATCGATTTTCAACCTTTCGGTTATTTTTTTACGCTGTTCTTTGCGGACCGATGGACGAATAAGACGACCATCAAAGATGCTACGTATTTATATAATTAACAACTTATAAATTGCCCGTCAAACGTAGCAAATGAGGTGAATTCCTACTATAACGAAGTGTTTAAAATGTTAAAATCTTAATGGGATGTTATACAGTACATTGGATACTGTATAGTGGGCGATATCTTTTGTGTGACAATGTAAATATTATCTACATTCTATTATTATATAAACTGTATGTAAATATTATCTGCTTTCAGGAAGTAATTTGTAGTAAACCTCAGCAACGCATGTCAATTTTAATAATATGTGAAATAGTTTTATATTTGTAAAACGTGCCCCCAAACAATGTTTCCCCTAGCACTGTGTAATGGAATACTTTTGAGTGGTCCTGTCAATGAATAACAAATATTCTTTGCACCACAGATTGTGGAAAATATATTTTTGAATATATATTTCACAGATGTATATCTATTCTATTATGCTCGAAAGAGTATAACGTCATTGAAATGCACTTGAAGCTATTTTTTCCCATTGACCGCAATGTAACAGAATGATTTTGACTGTCTCTGTAATTAAACGATAGACCCGATTTTCATAAAATTTGAAATTACTATGGAAAATTATGCAAAAATTATATATTTTAAATTTCAAACGATTTGGTCGGGTAGTTTTTTCTCTGTTACATGCGGACAGACGGACGGATTGAAGGACGACTATAGGTGCTACGTATTTATAAAATTACGAACGCATCTAAAAAGAGTAATTTGCTGTAAGAATAAAGTTATATTTTCCCGCATTAGGCTTTCATATTTATCGTTATATGTTTCTTTTTCTTTAATTAGCATCAGCAATTAATTTGTTGTTTATTGAATTAATCTAAAAAAGGAACACTTAAAGATTTATTCTAATAAACAAAACCTACATAATAGAAATAAACAAATACCCTTGTACAATAGAAATATGCTTTATTACTTAATAATAATTATTGCTTAGATTGCTTAGTTGTAATTATAAATTAATCCCTACACTGTTATTGAGTTTGTCTAAAATTAATTATATTATATATTTTTTATACAAAATATATCTTTAATGATTTATTTTAATGGTTGTTTAAATAAAGCGAAAAGTAAAACAATTACGCATATTTATTAGGCATTATACAATTTATACTAGTTTTCTTTATCATTTTAAGTTATACTACCACGCCAAACCACTTTTTTACTGATATAAATTTGGCGCTCCCTTTTTAAAAAAGAATTATTTAATATAATAAAATTTAATTATTCAAAATAAATCAGAAAATGATAAATTATAAAATTTCAATAATTCTCGCATTTCATAAATGCAATTAGTTATAATGACTTCTTATATTATCATCATTGTAAACTCGATTATAATACGATAAGTTAATGCGATTAGTTTCAAATTATTGTTTTATTACTTTTGAAACAAAAGAGTGAATCAATTCTACGATGCGTTTTCAAATCACAATTCTGAAAACAAGTTAAAAAGAACATGCATTGAATATTTATAGTGAATTGCTTTGTTTTGAAAACTGCCTCTGCCTTTTTCTCTGAAATCGCTCGATTTTTCTCTAAAATTATTTAGCAGGTAAGGTAAATTGATTTAAATGAAGTCGAATAAAATTTATCGCATTTTATAGAATATAGCCGAAAAATCAACAAAAGTAGTTCATTTTATTTTAAAATAGTTTATTTAGTTTAACCCTTGTTGACGAGGGACGCGTGTACTTGCTGCAAAAGGGCTTAAGATTCCTTGTTTGTCCCCACCAGTAAGATTATACTGTAAAATCTACTTTCTTTAATCAAAGCATTTTCATGATTTGAAAAGGCACAAACTTCTTCTTTTAAAAAAGCAGGCGACAAAACATTAAAAATTTCGTAAAAGGCTCCCGTCGCGAAAGGGTTAGATAATTTATTTTAAAAGTAATTTATTGAGTAGTTCATTTAGTAATTAATTCATTTAAGTAGTATTAGTAGTATTTAAGTACTAGTGTTAGTAGTATTAGTAGTAATTTTAGTAGTACGTAACAAGTCGTTGGGGACCCACCGTAATACTTACCCATCATGGATATGTATATGAAAATAAAACATGTGAAAACTATTTATACAATGCATTGCAATTCATAAACAAAAGTTAAATATTGTTAATATACATAGTAACTCTATTAAAGAACTGCTGATTACCGATTTCGATAAATTATATAAAACGCCAAACTATTCAAGTAGTACCGAACTGCGTAAAAGAAACATCCTTATAACTCCAAAAATAATAACTCTATTAACTATCAATTAACTGCGTCGGATTAAGCGTCTCATTTTCAATTAAAATATACCTCTGAATTGAAATTTGAATGAAATACAGGGTCATGAAAAATCGAAGAATGTGGAAAACAGGATTACAAATATCTCGGGAACTAATAATCCGATCGACTTTGCTCGATATGCAAAATGTGTGTTATTTTATTGCTTTTTACGTCCATTCCTTAGAATAAAAAAATTCGAAAATTTTTATATACCTTTCATCAGAACGAATTTTTCGAGAGTTCGAAAAAAATAGTTCAGGATAATCGAGGTTGCTGATATTAAATAGGCTTCGTCCCATTCTTACATACTAACTACATACAAAATTTCAAGTCTATCTCAATTCGTTAGGGAGATAGAGCGTTTACAGACAGACAGACAGACGGACGGCAATTTTTTTTTTCTAAAAATATGTTTTTCGGAATCTTCACTATCTAAAACGTGTAAATCCGTCAAAAAAAATTTTTCGATTTTCAAAACGATTGCAAGACTTACCCTATACTACGTATGATGGGTAAGTAAAATGGGGTGAATAGGAACAGGCGGGGTGAATAGGGACGAAACTTCCCGATCGTACAGATAAATTCATTATAAATATATGTGATGATATTTTTAGTTGCCAATTTTTTTATAAGAAGGTAATATCATTAAGAGTTGGGAAATTCAGTTTTGCCATGCCGGCATCATTACTGGAGTATATAAAAAACTGCAAGTGGATCCTCAAAAACCTGATATTGTCAAACCTTTGTAACTGCATATTTCAAAACTTTGTATGTAACTGCAGTATTTTTCGTATTCTAAACCTAAGAGTAGGAGTTTCTAAATAATGATAGACCTGTAAACGATATGCTGTATTAAATTCTACTTATTTCTAAACTACATAATGAAAAAGTGAAAAAAGGTTTGTATCATCATAGGTTTAAGATTTACGGGGGGAATCAAAAAATCTTTACTCTCAAGGTTTATTTTTCTATAGTGTAATAGTTTCATGTAATATCTGAAAATATATGCATTGTAACAATATTTTATTTGTTCCAATTCCTTGAAGAGTTTAAAGGTGCCAAGAAATTATTTAGTTAAACAAAAAAGTCAACGCCCATTCCAATAGACCTGGAACACACAATATATTTTTTTTTTTTTTAAATGGCAAATTAGTTATTAAAATTGCACAGAATTATTCTCTGATATCCATGGCATTACACAAACATCTCAAAATGGGAAACCAATTAAAAAAGAGAGGGATGCAAACAGTACTAAGGGCTGGGGTGAGGGCGTACTGGTAGATCGTTTTAATACATTCAGCGATAGGGGCTACTCAATAGATTCACTTACCGAATTAAGTGAAGGTTACTAGTAAAAAATAACACAGAACAGAGCTAAATTTGTATTAAATTCTACTTTTCCAATTCGAATACAATTTCTTAGAATAAACTTTAATTTTTCTTAAGTTCAAAGTTTTTTTTCTAATTTTTAAAAAGGCATATCTTTATTTGTATACAAATCAAAGGTTTAGTTTAATAGTAACTACGTGTTCCTATTCCTCCCTTATCATTATTACCTGTTTTTATTAACCCTATTAAAGTTTGAATCGGAATACATAAAGATTATATCATTTGTTCCGATTCACCCCTATCTGCGCGGTGAATTCGAACACATTAAAAATTTGAAAAAATATATATAAACAATAATGGAAAATTATATAAACGTGACAGCAAATAGTGAAGATAATTTTACGGAAATTACAAGTTAAAATAATCGTGAAAACACTAAATTTATTTTCTAAATATCATTCTTTTTTTTTTCTTAAGCACTCGAAATAAAACCACTCACGACGAAAGGAAATTCAATTCTCTCGACCATTTTTCTTTTACGTTTCTTTCCTTTTGTCTCGAGAATTGTTTTTAACTAGTCCATAAGATAGGAATTTTTCTTACAATTTTACTATTTATTTTTAAAATATAAAGATATTAAAGATATTGGTTAAAAAATTACAATGAAAATTACTCAGATGTTATCGCAGTACGTGCGAGGCGAAAAAAGAGTTTATGGGTTTTAACCCAATAGAATTATAAAAATATTTACTATATGTATACAATTTGAAAATATATTATTCAATGCAGAAATAATCTATATCTATCTCCTAAACTAAGTGTTGGCATGTGTACACGTTCCTAAGCTTGGACCAGGTTTCGTAAGCTTGGTCCCAACTTAAGGCTCCAGGTATATATTCATTAGATGAATATATGCATCTAATTGCCTGACTTTCTAAGTTCAGATTACATATATGCTTACACATATATATTTAAATATAGTTTTGTGGTTTCTTATTATTGGGATTGTTACATTTTCCTAAGAGCAATCACATTTCAGTCACATTCGCAATACATTCTCAATACTGTCTATATTTCTTTTCAATAAATTATTTCCTGAAAACGCATCGGGATTTTTCGATTCCATGATGTCCTAAAATAACTTTCTCCTTTAGCAAAAATATAGTCTTTATTTTAGTAATTGATTTGAATATTTAATTATTGTCATATAGGCTTTTAATTATAATTTTAACTGAAAAAAAAAACCACACACACACAGTGAAGGAAAAAAACTGGCTATAAATTGTAATTTAAATTATACACTTTGTAAAAATCATCGTAAAATAAAAAGAATGTAGGTCGTGTTTCGAACTAAAAAATAACACCTCGTCATCAACTAAAGAAAACACATGTTCGAAACGTATTCGGTAAAAAATGAACCGTCGAACTCAGTTTATTTTTGACTTACGGATACGTGTTTGCTTCAGCTGATGTTGAGCAGTTATTATCTCGAAATGCATCCTGCATTTATTTATTTTTTTTATTTCATGGTGATTTTTTACAAAGTACATTAATTATATTTTTAACTATTTATGTATATTTTATATAATAAATGATTACTATTTTTCATTCTTAAATTTAAAAAAAAATAGTTTTTATCTAAATGAGTAAAAAAAGATATATAAGTAAGAGGAGGTAATGATATGTCTTTACTACATTTTTTTTTTCTTTTAATACAATTTTTCATAGCAGGTGTTGATTTTAATTACTTGTAAAGATACCAGGTTGGTAAACTCCATAAACTCCGTTAACTACGTTAGAGGTTATTTTTAGAATAATTGCAGATTTTGAGTAACATTTTTTTTTTTTTTTTTTTTTTTTTTTTTTTGTAGTAAAGTATAATTTCTATCGTCGAAGAATTTGGCAATTGATTAAATTAATTAATGAACGAATTAACAAATTATCGATTAAAGGAAAGGGGGATAATTTAAAACAATGTTTGTAAATTCTCATACTAGTCAAAAATTTTTTAAAAATTATTCTTTATAGATATTTTTCCAAATTATCTATCTGAATTATTATATCTGTTTGAAATTTGTTTTGTTCTTCATGCCAATTTAAACAATTACCTTAAATGATACTTCGTTAAAATATCACAAGTCAAAATCAATATGTATCGCAATCATTACAAATTGAAGTTAAAAAAATACAATAGAAATCCAAGAGATAATAAGATTAGAAGAAAAGTACCTTTTTATTTTCTAAACAATACATGAGCAATGATGAAACACTTTAATTCAAATGACATTTTTATCAATTTTATAATATATGTATAATAAAATAATTAATGTTACAGTTCGGAGTGGATTGAAATTTCTTTTTAAAAGTTTAACAAGTTTCATTCTGCAACAGTATTAATTTCCTTACCTCTGATTGTTTTACGTAAAAAAAAAAAAAAATTGAAAATTGTAAAGGAGGATAAAGGAGAAATTTAATTCATGAAATTGTAATTTCATGAATGACGCATGTTTCTATTTAAAAAAAATAAGCCAAGATAATTTAAAAGCGAAACGAATCAGAAGTATAAAGAAATGCGTTTTAAAATCAGAAGAATAGAAATTTTGATTTTTAAAATAGGTGTATAGAATAGCATTGATTTATTGTATACTGCAGGGTCATTATTTTCTTTTTTTGCCTACTATGTTTTGATTCTTTTCATATAAATTGCGATATATACTTACTATACACACTCGTATATAAATACTTACATACATATGTATAGTTTATATTTGTTATCATTAATACACTAACCGCTTCTGGAGACCAGTTTGCTTTCCTTTACATGTATGCTAATCATTGCAAAACATTGCTAATATTGCATACTAAAATATTTTTAGGATAATTTAAATTTATTTGTATATTATTTAAATTTTTTAATGATGTCAAGTGTAGGGACACTTCTCTCGCAATAACAATATCAACGAGCAATATATGATGAGTCGACGGCCTTTAACAGTTGAGATAGTTTTAGATTCTAATTCAACCAGCGCCAATTACCTTGACAACTCTATTGTATATTTAATAAATGTATATTAAAAAACTGCTATAAAATATTATTATATGAGTTTGGCTTGCTTGCACCTCACTTTGTCAAGAAAAGTTCACGAAGGAAGTTGAGTTGCATAGCACATCACCAAACAGAATGTTGGTCAACTTTGATTGACTTACAGGTGGGAATTATTTCTTCGCTGCAAAATTTATAAGGAAATTCTTATGCGAATAATAACTTTCATGGTTTAACTTTTTTACCACTCGCGATGACAGAATCTATTGCGTTTACTTCGATGGAATGGGATATTGAACTCTTGACATTTATTTCAACTGAAGTTATCTCAGAATATATACATGTTTGAATGAAGATAATTGCTGAAAAAAAAATTTCGAATGATCGTTCTAAAAATGTAACTTTTACGCGATTTTATGCTTTTTGTAAAATGGGTCGCTTGAAAAAGAAAAGTGGACAATTTGGTTTTTGTATATTTTATGAGGACTAAATATTAACACGTGGGATATGGGCCCCTAAGGAAAGTGCCTTCGGGGGGGGGGGGGCTTTCTAACCTAACCCGTATTTACTCAAGGAAATTTAAGGCTCGACGAAAACGGACAGCATCGAACGATTACGACGACGTGGGCGATTGGGTTCGAATCCAACAATTCCCAGCTCTATCTAGCTAGCCACGCCTAACAGCTTCGAGAGCATAACCTCTCGGCCAAGGGTGGGATAAAGAAGTAGTCAGATCGTACCTGTTTATGGCAGTCAGATGACTAGAACTATTTTGTTATAGATACTTAAAAAAAATTAGTATTAAAACAAAAAGTTATTTTAAAACCTGCCAATATTTTGGTTTTGGTATGTCTTTTGAATGATTCAAAAGTAAATAAATTAAGTTCTTTTTTTTCTGTCTTTCCTTGTTTTTTTTTCTCTTTGATCGGTAGAGTTCTTTGCATCGAAATAAAAAAGTATTTACATTTCTAATAAACGTATCCATAACTCTTATAATATGTTATACGTACACTCATATTGATCCTTCATTAGAAATAACACTTGTAAAATTTCTAAAAGTGAAAGTGAAAGATGTTTTGCGTTTTAGGTTTCTATTTTGATTTAAAAAAAAAAAAAAAAAACGAATGTTTTTGCTTATGGCATTTTATCGCGCCATTGGCATACATAAAAAATTATTTTCGATGAAAGTCTACCATTGATTCTACTAATTTCGTTATCAGTGTGACAAATATAGATCGCTCGTTATGCGCTCAAATTTAGCTCTATAAATACGGAGCGAAAGTAATAACCTACACCAGTATATCTGCTCTTGCAAACTTATCAGACTCATTTTAGAAGCTGTAGAAAACAGAATCGTCACCCTCGATATCATTCAAAATACTTATTCGGAAATCTATATCCAGTTAATAAAATGTAAGTTGAAAATTATTTCTTTCATAATTTTAGAATATTTATTAGAATAGTTTAGAATAATTTAGAATATTTACTAACTTTTTTAAAATACATGAACTGAATAAATAACCCAATATTTAAGTCATTTTAAAAAGTGTACTTTATTTCTTTAAGTAATTGTTTTAATAACTTTTATAATTTTCTGTATGCATTCCATACAGTTTTGGGATTACCACATCCGACTAGTGATATGTGGGGAAAGCTATTTGACCAATTTATGACTAGCGTTCGAAATTGAGACGTTATGATATTTCAAAAATATAATTTCTTTAGATGCATTCCCGTTTTTGACGGGAAGCAGAAAGTTTTGAGATTGTCACATCCGACTAGTTACGTACACGGAAAGCTATTTGACTTATTTATAATTAGCGTCCCGAATCTCTTTGGAACTCCGTAACAATTCTCTACCCCACACACGCTAAAAATAAGATTGATTGTAAATGTAACTTTTAACCTATGTGCGTATGATTTTTTTATGCTCTTTTAATTGTTGAGTTATAACTGCAATACATAAAATACAATAATTATTACGTTATTCTAATTTAAATATTTTGATTGAAAATTACATAAAAAAATAACAAAAGGAAGTGCATCTAAAAGGATAATTTATTTGCGAATTACTATAACATCCACAATTTTGATATTCTAATCATAAATGGGTTAAAAATTAGGAAAAGTCTAATTTTTTAATTTTATTATGCGATATATAAGTTACTCGTAATCCACTTTGATGAGGAATACAAAACAGATACTTGTAGATAGTAACTTTTTAGAACACAAATGAAATGCATTTAAAATTTTAGAGTAAATTACTGATGACTATTGGAAGTAAATTTTCAGTTATGGTATGCGTTTTTAAGTTTAATTAATTTTTGTGTATCAAAGTGATGTGTATAAATGTGACATCACATAGAGAACTGCACAATCAAGTTCGTAAGGTTTGCTGTGTTTCAGCAAAAATTACTTAGGTAGTTTTTAAGTGAGTTATGCATTTTAAAACTGAACTATATCTGAATTTGCAAAACGCATATTTAATGTCTGTATTTAACGTCTGTAATTAAAAAAAACTATTAAGCGATCGAATAATATAAATTTTACTTTTTTCTTTTTCAAAATCATTACTCTAACTGCAATATCTAATGGCTCTATAAGCTAAAGTCTTAATAGCAGCAATTTTATGCCTGAAGGGGCAAACAGAACTAAAATTAGTATATTGACCGGTAGATGTAGATTTTCTGTAAACAGTAGTAGTTAAAGATTGAGAATTATTAGAATTTAGATTAGAATATCAAGAAATGGTAGTTTAGCATTATTTTCAACTTCCATAGTAAACTTAATAAGGATACTCATATAATTAGAAATCCTGAGAATATCATTTAAATCTGCAATCAAAAAATATCGTCGACATAACGTCTCCCCCCCCCCCCCAAAAAAAAAAAAAGTTCACCAAGACCAGAATTAATTGCGTTAACATCTTGTTTAACTTCAACTGGTATATTAAAAACTTGGGAACGAGCGACCGGCATACGTGTCACTTTGCGTGATCAGAATCCTTATTCTTACCAGTTATTTTTTATTGTAAAGTTTGCCTTATTTCATCAAAGGATTTTCGTAATTTCTGTTACAGAAAATTTCCTATTTTGATAAATACCGATAACAAAAGAGTAAAAATTAAGCAAAAAGCTCATGTCGTTACGGGGTTAATACAGTGAAACCTCGTTATAACAATATTTTGGGGACCAGATATCTACGTATATTGTTGTAGAGGGATATATTGCTATATCGAGGGCCTATATATTTTGGGCACTTAACAAGGTTTTTTTTTAGGTATGAAATACTTAAAAGTTTATACATTTGAAGAAATTAATTAACAGAGTGCTAATAGTTGGAATTAAATATTACAATATATATGTGTGTTTCTGTAATAAATTTGAAAATAAGCAAAAAAAAAAAATAAAAGCTTAAAATATTTACATAATTTTATTGTAAATAAGCCAATATTTTGGTTTTTTATTCATTTTTAGATTGTTAAGTCAACCAATATTTAAGTCTTTTGTTGTCAGAATCGATGAAAAATTCGGCAAAATGTGATAAGATTTTTTTTCTGAGTATTTGAAAATCAAAATATTGTTATAAAAGGAGAAATGATATTGAATTTTAAAAGTTAAATCGTTCTACAGGGGTTTATTGCTCTAAAGAATATCACAATATTGAGGGGGAAATAATATTAGTTTATTTGGAAATTCTCCGGGACCACAAAATATTATTATAGTAGAGGGTATTATTGTTGTATCGAATATCGTTGTAGCGAGAGTTTACTGTATATGTTTTTAAAATAAAGATAAAATCATATACGGAGTAACGCAAAAAAACTAACACATGACCATTTATGGATAATAATTTCTGGATGTGTGATTTCAGTTGCTTTAAAATGTGTTTTAGTCTTAATAAAATTTTAGCTTAATATGTGCTGTGTATAAAAACAAGTTATTCGTGAAATACAAAACTGTATAAAAGTAGCCAAAGATGGCTCCAGTTTATTGGTGTAAATTGATGAAAATCAAATTTCAACGTACTATGCGTATCGTTGCTAAGATAAATTTTGTCATACTATATGCAGAATACATACCTAGGGTTATGGGTCGAAAACAGAGCTGCACAGAAAAATTGAAGTACTTATTCCGATATGAATGGCAATTGGAGTAATTTGTCTTTTAAACGTGTTATTTGTCCGTGACACAAAAATTGTGAATTTTTTAAAATATATTCTATTGTATAAATGCATTGTCTGTTTTTGTCGCTTAAATTAACCCTTTAACGTTCATTGGTTTTCTACGGAAACCAAACATTCAGACTTTATTCTCAAACTTATTTTAGGTATTTTTTCTATTGAATTGCGATTAATTGAAACCTTAAAACATTCTCTTTTAGCTAGATTCGAGCACCAAAATAAATTATAAGACTTTCAACTTCAAACGAAACAAAATATGTATGTCACTTTATGTTTCATAAATTCCATTCATTCTTTTAAAAATAAATTATTATCAAAATTTAATTATGGCTTGTGGGTGTACTCTACTTCTTCCTAGTTATAAATTAAAACGTTCAATTATTTAGATAAATAAAAATAGATGAGTCAAAATGGTATAGGAAATGATTAGTTTCTCCAGGAAACCAAACTTCAATAAGTGTCGGATTTCGACGCGCGAGGAGTGGCAGGTGAAAATATGTTTCGCTTTGTTTATGTAACTGAGAATAAAAGCACGATAATAATTTTTTTAGTTGGATGACTATAGCAACCCTGAATTACTTGTTACTTATGTTTATTCTTTTTAGGGGATAAGGGAAGAAATAGAAATGCATAAAACATTTTATTTTTGATTCTGTTCTCTTTAAAGTCGGTGATTTCTCTTTTTATATTAAAACTTTATAGCAATTTTTATGATCTTCTATTTTTAAATGTTTTTAGATACAATTTTATTTTTCAGACACCAAGTGTCAAAAAAAGGATTAAATATTGTAAATGCTTATTATTCAAATTATTATTCAAAAATTTACTTTCCGATGATGAATAAAATGATCATTCGAGAGTGATGCAGAAGATTATATCAGTAAACACTCAGATTCAAGTAAAAATCTGATGTTGATGATGATGCAAATATTGATATAAGAAATTTTCCAGGGCCTTCCAGAAGTTCAAATATAAAGGTCAAGAAAAGAAACGAAACATGGAATTTATCGCAGAAAGTAAGCTATCAGAAGACATAACATCTCTAGCAGTTCCAACACTTATTTCCATCTTTTTCACTCTATTCTCCATAAGTTTCATAGGAACTATAGTTTATCAAACTAATTTGTATGGAACCCAAAAAGATGGTGCTTTCATTCCAGTGACTCTAGAGGAAATGATAATTTTTTTGCGAAAAATATAATAAGGAGTATTAAAACATTACCCAGCTACAGAGATTTTTGGTCCACAAATGAGATTTTGCACGATGATTTTATTTCTCGACTGATATCAGTTAGAAAATTTATTTGGATTTTAAGAAATTTGCGCTTGAATGATAAAAGCCTACGACCCCAGAAAACAGAAAAAATTTTGACAAGCTATATAAAGAGACCATTGATTCACTGTTTATCAGAAACTTTTTTAAATGCTCTAAAACTTGGACAAAAGCCGTCAATTTATGAAAGCATGATAAAGTTCAAGGGCTGATCATCTCTGAATATGCCCAAAACCCCCATCAAATGAGGTTATAAAGTGTGGATGAGGTGTGATCAAAGTGGCTATGCATGCGAATTTCAAATTTACATGGAAAAAACCGACGATGTAGAAAGAAATCTTAGTGAGTGAGTAATTAAAAATATAAGCCAAAAATTGTTAGGGAAAAATAATGTAGTTTTCCTTGACAATTACTTTACATGCTTTCAAAAATTTCATAGGGTATGGAAATAATATTAGTTACAACCTCAATAACCGGCGAATCAATCCTCAAAACTATAATTTGTATCCTTAAATTTATTTATATTTTGTGGATTTATGTATACATATAACTTTTGCTTTACTATTATTTTTTGTGTATGTAGATAAAATATGTCGTGATTTTTTACTCTCTCTCTCTCTATATATATATATATGTATATATATATTAAATATTTTTTTTTATTTCTTATTAATTAAGATATTTACATATTGCTTTTCTTATAATCATCACTTTTATTATTATGGCAACTTTTTGATTTTTTGCGATTGGTTTATTTCTTTTGTATGTTCATTTTTCGGCAAAAGTATAAGTAATAATTTACATAAAATATATATTTCTTTTTTTATAAATGCAAATAATTTTATATGTATACATAAATCTATGTTAAAAATCTAAACTCTTAATATAATTAGTGTAAAAATTTTGCAATTTTTTAAAACTTCTGTTTCAGTGTATTTGTATTATATTTCTAAATTTGCTTTTTTTTTATTTTAAATAATTTTTTGAATTGGTATATTTAGGAAAGAAAAATAGACTTTTACTGTTCATTGGTCTCCGTAGGAAACCACAGATTTCTTGAAATTTAAAAATTCAAAAAAAATTTTAAATGGATATTTATTATCAGCTACATGTCTAAAAACCATTTTTGAAGTTATTTCAGTAATTTTTAAAAATAAAGTTGTAGTGAATTTTAAAGGGTTAACTGTTAAATCACGCTTCAATCTTAATTAGAACTAGAATTAGTATTATTATTATTGTTTTGTTTTGATAAGTTTTGAAAATCTAGCTTTCAAACAATGGTCATCATAAAAACGGTTTCATGTGAAAATGCTTTTTTCTGCATTACGGGATTTTTCACTATTTCTCGCACTTAAATCGTTATAAATCAAGAACTCTTCAAGATAAATGGTTCAAACTTGGAACGTATCTTTTTCGATTGTTTTTCTGTAATATAGATTCAGGAAATTTGAAAAAAAAATTAAAACTACTTTTATTTTTTTAAAGTTACATTATTATTCTTAAATTTTTTATTTGAATGTTTATAATTCCTTTTTAAATTAATATTATTGAAAATGCTGAATCAAAATTAAAATTTATACATTTCCGTTTAATTAAATAAAAGAAAAAGTTTGAAATTCCACTAATAATATTTTAACGATTTTAAATTGCCCCAATTTTTTCTAAGAAAATTTTATTTGAATTTTTTAAACATTTTGAAAAGAAGTTTTATTATATGATTTTATTTACAAATAATATGGTTAACAATTTTAAAATTCTAACTCAATAATTATATATATATATTTATTCGAAATATATGATGCCCTAGATTTTCTTAAAGGATACGAGACACAATTTAACATATTTATTTTTAAAGAGTTTTAATTTTGAAAAATTTCGTGATGATTAACTATATCGTTTGTAAGCAAAATCACATAATTAAATTTGTCAGAATTTCTTTACACAAATATAAAATTTAACATTTATTTAAAAAGTGAAATAATCTAAAATGTTATAATTCGAAATATTTTCAATAGAAATTTGTTTTTTTTTTTTCATTTAAATAAATAGAAATATTTCAGTTTTTATATTGATTCAGCAATTAAATAAAAGTTTTAATCAGTTTAAATAAAAATTAAAAGTATTTAAAATAAAAATCCTTAAAAAAAATGATGTAATTAAAAAAGAAAAAATCATATTTTTAAAAGTAATTTTTTTTTTCAAATTTGCTCAATGAAAATTAAAGTAAAACAATTTTTATAAAGACAGTTCCAGTTTATAATCATTTAATTTTAACGGTTCTTGAGATATAGCAATTTAAATGCGAGAAATGGTGAAAAAAAGCAATCCTGAAAATAAAATGCATTTTCTCAAGAAGTCGTTATTAGAACAACCATTTCTTGAAAGCTAGATTTTTAAAACAATACAAAATGAAAAAAATAGTACTTTCTGTTCCATTTAAGACGGAAACGTGATTTAAAAGTCATCCTAAGCAGAAAAAAAACCCCAGAAAAAATAGCGCAATAAAGTTATTTTAGAAGATTTGAAGATTTTTGTGTCCTAAGTATCGTATTCGCCCTTAATAAACATCGAAATGTTGTTAAACTATTCAGGAATTGTTGAATAGTGTTTCGCTATTTACGCTTGATGTATGATTTTACTTTCATTTTTAATTTTTTAATGTCTGCTGTTGTACTTGTGTTCGTTATCTTTTATTGTGTAAGCACATAACATGGTACTGTTGTGATTAACTGGCATCCATCTGCTTCATCCCAAAATCATATACAATTTATTCAACTTTGTTACCAATCTGGGACAAACTTTGCAAATGATTTTCGACCACATTTTTCTTAAATACAAAACGCAACTTCATTGTTCTTGACAACGCAATATGTATGCATTATCGGTCGCATCACGGGCAGGATATAGAAGCAAAAACCTTCGGACGGTAGGTGAGAAAAATGAAAAACGTGAGAAGGCATGCTGGTTTCAGTACAGTTAAAATAATGAAATAACTTTGCGCTAGTCCACTGTTACGGAAATATAAAAATAATGAAATTTTTAAATATATGAGTAATGACAATTACTGTTTTAACTATATATGGAATCCTTTCTTTAGTTATTAAACTTCATATATGCAAGTATAATATATATGTATGTGTGTGTGTATGTATATATATATACACGTTTCTGCATTAACGTCTTTATCGCCAAAACCTGTTGTTGAAGGTATAATACATGATTTTGAAATTTGTGGCATAAACTTTTTAATCCCTTGGGGACGAGTGATACACGTACGTGCCGCAAAAAGGCTTAAGAATCTTTGCTTATCCCCACGAGTAAAATTTTACTGTAAAATTTGCCTTGTTAAATCGGAGCATTTTCTCGATTGAATAAGAGCCTAATTTCTGTTTTTAAAACCGGCGACAAATCATTAAAAATTTTGTAAAAGGCTCCCGCCGCGAAGGGGTTAAAGAAAATAAAAAAAATCATTAAAATTTTTTTCTGAACAACATGGAATAAACTAAAGCTGCTAGAACATCACCAGAACTAGAAGCTTTGTGAAAATCTCGACTTGAAGCTTTTCGTATTTTTGATAGCAACGGTTCCTCGTTGCTCGTCTGAACATAGCAGAAGATTGCTATGCTTTCAAGAGACGCTGTCAAAAAATAGCCGCAATTCGAAACCCCTCGTCTGACATTAGCCTTAGAATTTTCATGATCGGCATTCATTGTTATTTAATTTTGGCAACATGATAACGAATTTTGAAGCATTAGCCTATATGAAACAGAAGAAGTATTAGGATTGGCACATATAACTAGTGGATATCAATTTCTTTTGAAAATGAAATATTTTTTTTTTAAATAAATTTGTTATGTTTTTATAAAGTTACTTTTTTGATTTCGAGAACGCATCGAAAAGGATTAAATGAACCAATGCGTCTCCTAATAATTAATAATAGATTAAAAAGTACTTACCTTTTTACAATATTTTTCGTATTTCAGGTGCAAATATTCTTTTCTTTTGGTGCTACTGGCCTTGTGTTCCAGCGTTCATGGCAACGTAACGTCGACTTGCGGTCAGAAAGAGTTGTGTGATTCATACTTGGATTTGGCCATAGACATGATTGTCAGGGCGAAAGACAACATTCCTACATGTAAGCTGAACTATTTCTATTATTCAAACAATATATTTTAAATGGTGCTCGCGATGGGATTCATATAGCAGCTATACGTTTAAACGATATACGTACATCCGTATAATACGTTTCTCTGCTATACGGATACCTTAAAATATACATTTAAACGTATATAGATACGTATAACGGCATATCAGTTAAACGTATATTTAAGAATACCTATATTTAATATATACGTATATTCCACGTATCGTATCTAATTTAAATATTGGACTTCATCAGTCTTATGTAACTGAATGGAGAATAATTTGGAAATCGGTGACATTACAACAGGAATCCGCATATTATGTCTTATACATACTATGATACATACATAGAATCACTTCATATCAAGCATTAACTGAATCTCTAGTTTGATGAAAACCCGTGCATTAATTCTTGAGATAGTGCTATTGCAGAAATCGTGAAAAAGACAGCAAAGTAGCGCAACCAGTTGAAAGATTTACACACACAACTAATCAGCACAAATTCCTATCTAGGACTACCTGAATATATAGGGAAGACTGGGACACATGTGAACGGTACACATAAACATAGCTTTTTCTTATAACTGGGTTAATTTCTATAAGCAAAACTACTCGATATAGTAAAAAGAACTTTTTTTACGCGTGGTACTTTTTTTAAATTACCTTTATAGTTCCTCTTACTTTTCTTAATAGTTTTATGAATTCAAAAAAAAAAAAAAAAAATGTTCATATGTACCCCAACGAAGGGGCAATTATAAATACACAAGAGCAACATGTGAACACAAGGAAAAATTATTTGAAAATCTACCGAAAGGTGAAAGATTCTCATTCTTATATTTGCCTTATTTGCCTGTAAATTAAGGATAAAAAATTGTTATCCGTTTATAAGCTTCCTACAAATTTAATTTATTTTACTTTTAAAAGAAAGAGGGGGGGGTCAAAAATGAAGATTTCACGGTAGTTATAGGTTTAAAAATTTTATTTTTTAAAAATATTTATCTATTTTCAAAGCACCAATAATATATAAGCACCATAATTTATAGCTGTTTTAGAAATGGAAGTACACTAATACTACAAGTTTGCAACAAATGAAATGGAAAAATTTGCAAAGTTGTTAAACGTAATATTTTTTACATTAACGATGCATAAAAAATGGTATTGAAAAAAGTTAAATAAAATAATATATTACATTTATCGCATTTCAAAAAACATTAAATTTATTTAAATTACAATTGAACGTAAACTAGCTAGTTGCTTTTTATGTATTTGCTGACAGATGTGTTTGTAGAAGTTTCTATACAAAATGAACTTTATATGACAGAAATGTCTTCTATTTCAATAAAATTATAATAATGGATCTGGCATTATTTTCACGAAGTTAATTGAAAGGAACAGAATCACTGAATGATTATTGGAGAATTTAATGACGTATTCAGATCTGCCCCAACTAGGCTCTTCATAAGTGCCCCACTTTCCCACAAGAGTTAAAATGACAAATCATTAACAGTTCTCAATTTTAGAAAAAAATTATCATAAATATTTATTAGTATCCATAGTATATGTTAAAAGATTAAAATAAAAAATGAATAGAAAAATAAAATTATTCTCTTAGCAAGTTGGAGATTTTACTTTTGAGTTCAGTAAGCAGTATTTTGGCTTCTGGGGACAAACAAAATGTCGAAGAGCTTCAAAAAAAATTTTCCATATGTCTATAGGTGCTACCATATTTGGTAATTTTTTGAAAAAAAAAACATGTAATAACTAGTGGAAAATGGCAATGTTCTCATATGCCCCATTTTCACATGTGTCCCACCCTCCTCCAAATATGTTTCTTAATTTTGTGTATTAGATCTTGAGATAGAGCGCTCACAAAATGCATGTCACATACACCCAAAGTCACAGACTCACAAACTCACAGGCAGATATTTTGTAAAAACATGTTTTTCGGACTTTCTTACCCTTAAAACGAGTAAACCCGTCGAAAGTTTTTCCGAATCAAATACTTTCTTCTTGTAAAGAAACAAAAAAATATAAAACTAAGTACTGCGGCATAGGTCTTTCAAAGGTTAGTTTGATTCTACCCACAACTAACGTAAGACATTTTATAATAAATAATTTTTTGGGGCATAAAAACAAAATCTTAACTGAAGAACGTATTCAGATTTTTTTAAGTACTTGCATAACAAGTAAAAGTTCAGTAAAAACATTGAAGTTCTTTGAACAAAGAATCGCGATGGGGATACTCTACCGGATATTTCTCAATGTCTCTAATTCGCAGAAAAACATTGAAACATCAAATTTCATACCTTGAACGAAAAACGTTTAAACGTTTATACGTTTAACCGCTTGGATAAGATCCGTATATGCGATTTACCGTATATGCTGTTTTGCGTAATACGTATAACGGCCGATGCCGTATTATACTTTGAGCAAATACGTATTTCGTATAATACGTATTATACGTATACTCGTATAAACGTATAATCGAGAGCACTAATTTTAAAGCTTTTCATGTTTCTAAATGAAATAAATATATTTATTAATTATACGTGTTTATTAAAAAGACATACTTATTAATTAATTATACGTTTGATTCAAGCTGGCTCATTTTGCCTCTGAGCAAAACTTTTTAGTTTCCCACAAAATAAAGCGCAATTTATTCATCCAGACACAAAGATTTTCTAATGGTACAAATTTCATCTTATCAAAGCATGTTTAAGATATGCATACCTCGATTTATCTTTTATAGTTAATTTTGTAAATGACTGTGGTATGCTAGATCTATCTCAAATAGTTTTCAAAAAACTTCTGAAGTTTCAAACTAAAGCATTTTCCATTACTGTTCAGTATGCAGTTTTTAAAGGGCATGTGAAAAGCATTTTTAAAGTTTAGTCCTACAAACATTGCTTGCTTTATAATTTGCACTCCCGTCTTCAATTAGTCATGACTGATCATTATAAAGAGAGAAGTTCATAGCAATCAATAAAGTATTTGAGCCGATATAGCTCAATCCAATGATTCATTCAAAGAAGAAACGATAATTTTGGAATAAGGATAGCTTCGGTCCGGTCACTTTTCGGTGGCATTTTCGCTGAAAAGGAATTTTAAACGAAACTCGCATTTTAAATCGAAAACGAAACCGAATTTTCAACCGATCTCTATCCGTTTTGTTACTTTTGCATGTTTAAATTCTATTAGGTGGCGAGAAATGTTTCATTGAGAATGGACAGCATCGAAATTTCACTTTGAGAATGCTTTTGATTCATACGCTGTAAAAATGGCTCGAAAAGTGGTGGTTGCTAAACAATCTCTGCTTTTATAAAATTTTCTTTATATATGTATATTTTTCCAATCAGAAAGAATGTTTTTTATAATTGTGGGACAGTTGAAGTTGTTGAGTATATTTTGTTACTGATTACATTATAATTTTGTAGACTGTAGAAAAATATTCTTTTTACTGTGTTTCTCACATAACAAGAAAAAAAAGTTTTGCTAGTTTTATGGTATTAGTTTCAAAATCCCTCATGATATATGAATTATAAATAGTTAAGCAGAAAGTTGAGCAGTAATTTAACCGCAGGATAATGGATACCGTAAGCTAAACTGAAACATAGCAAAAAAAATTATTTTATGGTGAACATAAAATTAACACCAACTTAAGTAGAATTGATTAAAGAATTCGTTGTATCAGAATAGCGTCGAATTTAGTTTTTATTCATTATAATTTTCGTACTTCTTTTTGCAGCATTAGTAATTTGAATTCATTTTTCATGACTTTTAAATCTTTAACTTTCAAACTTTTGAATTTTTTTTCTTTCTTAGGTCCCAAAATGCGTATGCTTACAAAAACCACATTCGTTGGCGCTCAACCCGTCGACTGTGCCGATGTATTTCACATGGGCTACAACAAGAGTGGTATTTATGAAATTTGGCCCATGAGCAGACTGACCGAAGGCAGACCTCTCAACGTGTACTGTGATATGGACACAGACGGAGGAGGATGGACAGTAAGTTTCTATAGCTTTTATCTCTATGGTCTCATTCAAAGCTTTTTTATTGAATGCAAAATACATAGCCATATAGATATCGGAGTATGTCTCAATGACAATATGATGGCTCTAATAGGGTTGTCAAAAATTGTCGAAGAACTTATGCACCGCATTTTCTTTGGTTGCATATACATTATCTGGAAGTCAATTATGATTAGTACCTTGTACTGTTTTAGTCGACGTTTTTTCCCTTCATTTAGATAGATAGAATTCATTTCTTACTTTTGTACAGTATGCTATCATTAAAATTTCTAGTATTCTTGACTATTATTATTATTATTATTTTAATTTTTTTATTTTAACAGGTGATTCAGCGAAGGGGTGATTTTGGTTCAACGAAAGACTACTTTTACCAGAACTGGGAAAGTTATAAAGAAGGATTTGGAGATGTAGAAAAAGATTTTTGGCTGGGTAAGACTGTTTTCCCAATGTCCTGTTTTCTCGTATTCCCTTCAAATTTTTTTAATAAAAATACTACCGAAGAAACCTGACCTTGGCAGGGTTTCCTATTAAATAAATAAAACAGCAGGACTTCTACTTTTTCGTTCCCATTGGGATTTATATAATATTACGAGTTGGTATAATAAAACTACAAACTAAGTTGCAATAAAAAAATGCATCGTGTGTTAATTAATCTAACCCTCAAGCAATATTATTTTAACCTTAAGGTCACTACTCTTTTATAAAGATAGTCGAATTCTTTGTAAAACTTTGCGTTTCATCAGTGTGTGAGTTTCAGTTTCATTTGCGTTTTTTTAAAGAGTGAAGCATCTTCGC
The DNA here is from genome assembly GCA_964019185.1 of Maratus speculifer. Classification (NCBI taxonomy): domain Eukaryota; kingdom Metazoa; phylum Arthropoda; class Arachnida; order Araneae; family Salticidae; genus Maratus; species Maratus speculifer. The sequence continues at coordinate 3,444,931 of CAXHSM010000002.1, forward strand.
CGGTGAAGTATTTCAAAGCCACAGGAGCGAAAAAGACTTACTACAGATGCTTTAATTTTATATGAAATAATTTTGCGACCGCTGATAAAATCCCACATTTACATTAGATTCTGATAGAACATCTATAGAAAAATATGCGCATAACATTACTATCATGGAAAAAATACAGAAAAAATTATACCTGCAAAATAAATTGAGGTAAAAATCGCAGTTAAAAATACTTTTTATCCCTACATGAAGGTAAAAAATGAGAGTGCGATTCTTAGAAGTCAAAAAAAAATTATCAGTACTTAACTAGATAATGATACATCTGCTTCGTTTTACCGCTGTCTTATGTAACGTAACATTATATTTTATTGACGACACTTTAGTCGTTTGAAAAAAAAATAGTATTTTAAAGGGGGAGGGGAGTAAAATAACCTTTTTTGTAGTTTTCGTGATTCTGTTGTACATCGGCTGCTTGTGCAGCGATGAGCATTTCGCATTCAGCTAATCCAGCTATTCACAATGAGCTGACATGCAGCAAAACTGGAAAGATAATGGTTTTATTTGTTTTTTTGTGGAGTTTCTAAAAAATATATTGAATAAATTTTGATAAAATTTAAATGTGACCTATATGATAGCGCCCACTTTTTATTTTAAAAGGGAAAATAATGTAGCAAATCTGTCGCATAGTTTCGGAGTAATCATTTAGTGCGTATAAAACGTTTGTGTAAAAATTTCATTACATAAAATTTATGTTGCAGTAATGTAAAAGTTTCGAATTGCAGCTGCCTCCTTTTTTTGTATATAGATCTCTCATTTTTCATCTGATCTGCCATCTTGTTTTCACCAGATTAGAAATTTGCTCTTAAAATTCCAGAAGTCTATGATAGAAAAAAGATAACCTCCTGTCACACTACCTTATTATCGAAGAATGATATATAATTATTTTTCATGGATCACTTCAAATTTTAAATGTAAACCACGATTTCTAATCAACGTCATAGGACGGCCATTTACAATACTTCTCTTAATAAGAACCGAAAATAACTTCTCTTTTCAGGTAACGACAATATCTTTGCTTTGACCAATCAAAAACTGTATTCAGCGAGATTCGACTTAATGGATGTCGCCCAAAACAGGACATTCGCCCTTTACGACAAGTTCTGGATCGATGACGAAAACCACAAATACACGCTCCACATCGCTATTTACAGTGGGAACGCAGGTAATGTGAAACAAACTATGTAGTGCTTGTTATTAGGATTTTAAATTGAATCTTATGAATTTAGTTTCATTTCTCATATTGTTTATCATTTTAAATATTTATTATTCCTTCTCTCTTTACAATAAGAATTTGTTTCGTGAAAAAAAAAATCAAATTTCAAATTTTGACGTTTCGAATTTTGTATTTTTCAAGATTCTGAACACGTTTTTACTGATTTCAGAAAATGTTTGTCTGTGTGTCTTTCGGTTAGTCTGTAAGTGACTGGTTGGATTTTTTGGGCACTCAATCTCAAGAATTAATGCACGAAGTTTAATGAAAATTTAGATCTAGTTATGAGGGAGTGGCACTTTGTAATAGAGGCACTTTTGTGTTTTGAGTGAGTTCGTGATGTCATTGATCTACCACTTGTAGCGCAAAAGCGACATCTGTATTTTATGCAAGTTTAACTTTCCGAAGCATGTATGGCGCTCCAGGTTTACATTTAACTGCGGTTCTCGAGTTTTATGCAAATTTCTAGTCAAGTCTCTTCAATCTTCAAAGTATAAAATCTGGGAGTGCGTATGCAAGGTTGAATTAGACTAGTTTCCGGAAGTTTGGAAGCCACTTTTTCGATGACTAAGAATCCCATTTTCTTGTTGATGCGGCTGTAGAATTTAGAGGAAGAATAGACGGAGCCGTGGTAAGATATTTTAGAAGTAATTTAAAGTGGATTCTTTGTGTCCAAAATAAAGTAATCCTGAACAGCCACGGGCTGTCATTCTGATAACTAGGTAGAAAAGTCTCACGTCTTGCAGAAGGCAGTGGAAAGCACCGTGAAAATATTTGAAAATGATTGTGAGTAGAATTGTTCTTCTTTATAGTAGTCGAAATTGTACGTTTTCGGTGTGCAATCGCTAGTCCCCAGTCCAATTAAAGCTAAAATAAAAGTGCTTTAGTGTTAATGTTAGTCTAGCCGGGGTCGTCATACAGTTACACCTTGACAAAATAGTTTGGTACAAAATAGGTTTTGGTACAAATCACAATACATATGACGTTGCAATGCTGCCTTTTTCGCGATTTCCATTATAGCTCCATCTCAAAAAGTATTGACCAGACTTTCATGAAACTTCAGTTTCAGTTATACCTCGATATAAGATGTTGCTATTTAGGTTTTTGTGTTAATCATCCAATAGGTGGTCCTGCTATACTACATTTTTCACAATTTTTGCAATAGCTCTAACTCAAGAATTAATTCACGGATTTTCATCAAGCTTTAATTTCAGTTAGACGTTAATACAAAATGTTTCGCATAGCTGCCAACTTTTAAGCATTTTTCCTACCACAAAAATTTTATAGTAAATATTGTCTTTTTTAATCGTCGGAATCTTAAGATCAAACAAATGGAAAATCTCTGTAAAGTTTTAGAGGTAGCAAAAATGCGTAAAAGTTGGCAGCTATGGTTTAGAATTAAGTTTTGGAATAAATATCCCCAAAACAGACGCTACTATGCTGCATTTTTCAGAATTGTAAAGATCTTATCGATGGTGATACCTGAAGAAGTAATGCTCGGAATTTCATTAAACGGACTTTTTTTTTCGAAATGCGAAATTTAGAAGTAATAAGTCTTGATCACGCCCATTAATAACTATGTTGTAATAATAATATATATTCCACAACGAAAAGGTAAAGACTTATATTATAAATAATTATTTTGCTTATAAGACGTTCACTTCAATAGTAAAACATCTAAAATATACCAAAAATTGACATGTTTTAACTCATTTTCATTTAGCCATATTCCGAATGTTCATTTTGTTTGTAATTTTTTTATTTACATTCTGAAGATGGCTGCATGAAATTGAGTTGAAACTTGTCAATTTTCAATATATATTCAGATGTTTTATTGATGAAGTAACGTCTCATTATTATATATATATAATCCCTCCGTGTATAGCGATTCCGGGATCAACCCATCCACGAGAAAAAACACTTATTGTGACCAATGACAAATTCCATTGTGAAAAGTTATCTCCGATTTTAAAGGCTATCAATTTTTTGTCCAATGCAAACGTTCCAGAGTCGTAATGGAGCGTTCTCATTTGTCAGATTTACAGTTTGAGCTGTAAATGACGTCACTACATTTTACTGTTCTTTTAAATCTTTTCCCTATTTCAAACACAATATTCACACTGTTAAAAATTTGACTCATTTGCTGCAGCATTACTCCACCGCTTTTATAGAAAGCGATTACTTTGCTGTGTTATGGATCATTCTCATTGGTCATAAAAGAGACATTCTATAAAAGCTGTGGAGTGACGCTGCAGTAAATGGGTCAAATTTTTAGCAGCACACTGTCGAAATTTGTAACACACACAGAGTAACCGTTTTCTACAAAAGCGATGGAGTGATGTTGCAGCAACTGTTAAAAATTTGACCTATTTGCTGCAGCATCACTCCACAGCTTTTATAGAATGTCTCTTTTATGACCAATAAAGCGGTTACCTTTACTGTGATATGGAGCATTCTCATTGGTCACAAAAGAGATATTCTATAAAAGCTGTGGAGTGACGCTGCAATAAATGTGTCAAATTTTTAACAGTGTAATACGGTAAAGTAAACATTTTCTATAAAAGCTGTGTAATGATGATGCAGCAAAACAGTCAAATTTTTAACAGTGTTTAATTAAAACTTTTTATTTAAGAAAAGCGAAGGTGCGTTTTAAATACAATATTGTTAGAACTTTTTTATCATGTTGCTTTATTTATTTTTTTATTATTTTTATTTATTTATTTATTTATTTATTTATTTATTTATCTTACAGCCGTGAATGACTTTATTGTCACATAACGAATCACGATTGTTTACTGTTTATCCGAGCCAGCGGCTTGGTTGGTAGCGTCAGCTCCTCCCACGCCGCTGGACCCTAGTTCGAGTCCAGCTAGTGGCATGGGTGTCTAGTGTTGTGCCTGTGATAATGTATGCATCGGATATTCTGTAATAAAGTGTTCTATATGGTTTCTTCTGATCATTGGAGGTTATGCCGGCGAATAGCTGTAGCGCCTACCTCAAAGCGAATAATTGTAATTGAAGTTACTGTTTATTGTTGACATTTGTTTTCGATCTTATAGCTAAATCTTAAAGTATCTTAAAGTATTTTCTTTTAAGTATTAGCTAATGGTATAAAATAGTTAATTCACAAATGTTTTAAAATAGCATTATTAGTACATGTTTAGCATTATTAATGCATGTTAATTTGCATGTTTTTTGTGAAATAATGTAATTTTTGTGAGTGAAATTCATTAGCGGCATATTCTATGGCATTATTTTACCCATTCAGTTAATAATTTGGCTACCCTCTCATATTCGTCTGGAAATGGCCAAAATGGGAAAAAGTTTTATACACTTTGGATATTTTTATTATTTTCTCCCAGTATTTTAAAATATTTTTTGGCTGTAATTTCACAATATATTCTTTTATAGTTGATATTTTAGCTTACTTTATTCTTTTAAAATTTATGCATTTACCATTTCTTCATTACAATCCCTCCCCATCCGCCAGATAATTTTGGTATAGTTTTAAATGCAGATTTCTATTTTTTTTTTTTTTTTTTTTTTTTTTTAAGATTTTTTCCTTATGTTCAATTTTTGTATTTTTCAAAATTGTTTAAGCCTAAAGTGGCTATGATTGACCAAAGTTGTTGTAATGTTTTATCATCCTTTTAAAAATGGAAACACGTCATTTTGACGGGCTATCTTCTAGTAAGCAAAATATTTATTTATAATGTAAGTTTTTGTCTTTTTGTTGTAGAATATATATTATTATTATAACGATATAGGAATTTTATTCTGTAAGACCTTGACATAAGTTGAGACTGATTAGGTGTTCGTATAAATCAGATAACATGATCATATAACCATGGTTGCCACAGGCGACTATTTTTTAATTACAACTTGCACCACTTTCTAATAACAGGAAAATTTAATAGGCTGTTTGACAATATATGCTAGAAAAATATACTTCAATATTTACATTAGTAAAATACAGGTGAGAACAAAGTTTAAAAACAACCGTCTGTGGTAACCTTTTATAACATGCCAGGATGGCAATTGCTCAGGCAAGAATACAGTCAAAATCAGAGAAAATTATCAGTAAAGAAAATAATTAATATATTAATTATATAATATAATAATTATAAAAAATACTTGGAGTAATATAAAGGGAATAAAAAGGCGAATTTCTCTTTAAAATAATGCCGCTATTTTAGATATTTTTTGACTGTGCTTTCCCCGAACCTTTCGCCAACCTGTAATGTTTCCTTTTTCTACGCTTTTCGCGTCAGCTGTAGCTCAAAAATTAATGCCCGGGATTTTATTAAACATCATATATTGTCGTCCTTTCACATAAACAGATCCGCATTAAGCTTTGGTGTACATCGCCGTACAGGTGTCGCTTTTATGCTCTTTAGGTTGCGAATTTTAGTTGCTGACATCTAAGAATGTAGATAAAAAATAGATATAAGCAATCTTTCACACAAATCTTTCACACAAATCTTTCACACATCATTAATTTTTGTAAGTGCGCACATTTTACAATATTATGATTATCAATGTTTGAAATTTTGATTTCAATGATTTAAAAAAAGTATTTGTATCCAAAAAATATTCGTGAATGAAATTGTGGTCTCTAAAGCGTTGATGTCTCTTAACTGAAAAAATTTTGTTGTTGCGTTATGTTCCACACAGTTGCGTTAAGTTTAACACATATATCTGTCGCATAAAAAATCTGCATTAAATAAAAATCTTATTTTCAATTATTTTTGACATACATGCATGTATATAAACCATTAATTGTAAAATAATGTATATCAATAGAAATAAATTCCTACATACAAAACTCGATATAAATTAACACACAAGAAATTACTTTTCATTTCAGGCGATTCCATGACAGCTGAGCACAATAACCGAAAGTTTTCGACAAAAGATCAGGACAACGACAATTGGAGTGGGAACTGTGCTGTAGAATTTAAAGGTGCATGGTGGTTCGGTGGTTGCCACCATGCCAATTTAAATGGGTTGTACCTGAAAGGAAAGCACGAGAGCAGTGCCAACGGCGTCTACTGGCTCGCATGGAAAGGCAAATATGAATCACTGGAGAGGACCGAAATCAAAGTTCGACCCAGAAATTTCATCACGCCTTCCTTCGCATCCGATGCAACTCCCCAGTAATACAGGAAGATCCAAAAATCACAGAAGAAGCAAAATTTGAAAAAAAAATTGTAATTTAACAAATTACAACGACTATTTGGAAAATGATATTTTCAAAGACTATAATTTTAAAGACAATAAATACATTGGATTCTAAAATAAGTAATAATAATGAACATTATTTTTTAGATGATCATAACGAGTCATACATCACGTCACGCCATGCATTAAACATTAATATTCCTGCCCAATGATAAAAAAAAACAGTAGTTTATAGATATACAGCTTTAACTGTTTAAAATGTGCAATTGAAGACCGACTTCTGAACACCTCCTATTAAGTACGACATGGATTAAATATTAATATCCCTGTACCCATCATAAACAAATTTTAAATGAAATTTCAGTTTTACAATTTTCGGAACTGCAAATTTTTAAACTTCTAAATATTGCACATTTTAAATCTTTACACCGTTGCATAGAGAAAAAAATGCAATTTTAAATTAAATGCGTTTGAAATATTTTTCACAGTTTGTTTTCAAATTATTATTTAAAAAAAATTATTACTTTTTTGTTATCGTGGCAACAGAGGTATTTTATTTTTGGACATTAAACATGGACCAATTAGAAAACAAATAAAATGAAACAAGTTGTGGAATTCAACTATTAAAAAGATATACTTGAGATTTCCCAGTTCTCTACTGAGGACAACAACCATTTTCCTCCAAATAGTTAATAAATTATAGGTAGTAGTGCAATGTAGTGTACACACAGATACACAGACAGAAAGAGTATTTTAAGGGATATCAGGAATCTTACTTTTTATTTGGCAGTGCAATCTGGCAACATCTCACATCCAATTATTTTTTCTCAGCAACTATAAAAGATAAATGCAAAATATTTTTAATATAGAGAACTTTATATCTTCTATTTAAAATATATTTTTTAATATTCTACATTGAAATTTGGTTTATTTTTTTTTAATGTTTAACTATGATAAAAAAAAAAATTGCTTTTTGATTTACATCCACTGCGCGCAAGATTGTAGGAAAACTATTAGTTTAAAAGCTCTCAAAAACATTGATAATTATGTAAAACTAATGTACCTTGAACTTATATACTTCATTTGGTAACAATATTTTTATTTATTTAAAATTTAAACTTTATTTTTAAAATGTAAAAGAAAAAAATCATTTTTTAATTTGGGAAATTGTCAATGCTAAATAATTAATGCAACTAAAATACTAAATTAAAAGTATACCTTTACTTAAAATGATGCAATTTCCCAAGTTTGATGCAAATTGCTTTATTTGTTTTTGAAAAATATTCCTCGCAGTCAAAGAACAATTTTAAATTTCTTATCAAAATTAAACGAAAAAGTAAAATTTCAATATAGAATTAAAAAAATATATTTTAAATAAAAGATATGTTAAATTTTTTAAATTGTCTATATTAAAGAAATGTATGCATTTAAGTTTATTAGGGACTGAGAAGAAAAAATAAATGTAACACGTTGCTAAATTATACCACTAGGTCTTGAGATCCCTTAAGGTATATGAATACCTTTAAAACGTAACTTTCAATCAAAATAGAGATTTTTCATTTTTTACAATAATTTTAAAAATGTAGTCTGTTATCTGTCGAATTCTGCTCAAATTATGTCTGTATATATTAATTTTAAGCGAAGTTATAGCCGTTTAAAGTTACAGCTTGTGAATTGTGTTTAAAAGTTTTTTCTTACTTTTTCTCAAAATGAAGTTTTTCAAATTTTTCTTAAATACAAAACATTCTAAGACAAAATATCATGCATGAAATGTCACGAAATTTTCTACACTTCTTATACAAAATGTCTTTGGTAGATTACACTCACGGTAATATACTAAGCAGTTTTATATTTACACTGCTATATGTAAATGACAAACTGGAGACAAATTTTGCGAATTTTTCATTATATTAGTACTTTAACTGCCCTAGCATCTGAGATAGTAATGTGTGTAGTGTAAATCCCAGAGAAAGTTATTCTTTTTATTGTGCAATATTTATGCAAAATGTCAATACATTGATTTATTTTTGAGTCATCATATTTCGCAGAAATTGCAATTTTTGTCCTAATTTTGACTATTTTTCTCTTTAAAAAATTATTTTTGGGTTAGTGCTAATTTTTTTCAAAGTTATAAAGTCAATGTCATTATAAAAATGGATAATAAGAGAAAATTCCAAAAAATCATTTCGGAAGGTGTCTGGATATTTTAACACGTTCGCTGATTGACGCGGCCTAAAAAGAAAGTCCCGTCAGTATCAGTCACCCATGTCTGACGAGGCATGCTATGGCCTTAAAATAATCCCAGGTCGTGCGGTCGCGCAAGAGACGAGGTCTTTATGGGTCGTAGGATAATAGGTCGTCGACGAAAATTGGTCGCTAGCCGCGACGACGGTTGACGTATCCATCCACCCCCAACCACCGACCGAGTCATATGTTCGGGATGAAGGCAGGGTATCTCAATATCTTTAATTTGTCTACCTTTTTCTTTTAAATTTGTCCGGTTTCAATTTGTCTTATATATTTTTTCTTTTCTATTAAGAGTCAAAGACTATTCAGGTCGTAAGTAAAGTATCTTGGCTTTCTCAGAAAGCCAAGTCGTGCTATTCGTTATACTTTTCGAATTGTTGAATTTGTATTTCATGTTATGTATAATGCTCCAAATGAAGGGACATTTTTGGACAAATGTGACCTTCAAGTGTATTGCTGTATGTTATTGCCAACGTTTAATAAAATATATTTCTTATTCAGCTTTCTTTCATGGTGGCCAGCTTGGATTTTCGAGCTAATACAGTAGAACTCCGGTTATCCGAAAATTGGCTTAACCAAAAAAACCTTAATGTCCTTTTTAAATGTGAAAAATTTTATTATCATCACAATTTTAAAGCGATGTCAAATGACACCTTTCAACATATTTCTATTTATTGTTTTATTTGGATTATTTATTATTTTATTACTATTTTATTTGGAAGTTTTAGAATAAAATAATTCCAAATCATTTTTAATACATTGAAGAATTGTTTTGATACTTATTAGCTTTAAAAATAAGAAGCAAAATAAATAAAAATCAAAACATTAAAATGTGTTATTGGAAACTAGCAGAAATAGTGTTAAAAAAGCAAGTTCTTTAAGAAATAAGTAAACAGAATCAAATTCTTTGGTTTCTTTGCAAAATTTCGGACATTTTATTAGATAGACACGTACGACACTTCATTTTTTTTAACAAAATATATTGTGATTTTGATTTGTTTGAACGCTGCTTTATCACGCCACTTTTCAAATAACAACTCAACTAATGCTTTTTCATCTTCCTGTCCTTCAATATATCGAATTGCCACCCGGTTATTCAAAAATTCGTATGGGACCCTGGTTATCCTAACATTTCTATGGAACATCGGTTAACAGGAAATGCTTTGGTTCCATGCTTTTCGGATAATCGGGGTTTTACTGTATTATATTTCTTTCATTTAAAAACGCAGTAAACTTAGAAAATAATATTTTTATTCTGTATGCAGAGAAAATTACAGAGTTTTAAGTGTACAAATTTCTATTTTAACCTTTTACAGGCCAAATTCTGACCCAGTCATATTTTATTTTTTTTTTCTTTTTGCACATTTTGCATTCTAATGCTTTAGTTAAGGGATATTACTCATTAATATGGTGTAAAAAAATTGTATATCTAATTTTCAGAATTTCCCAATTGGGAATCTTGGTAACTTGCGATGGTCATTGGTCATTTTTATGATTTTCTGTACATTTCCCCATAAATGATAGGATTGTAACTTCTATTTCAAAAAATCAAGTTATCTAATTCGAAAAATCTATTTCAAAAATTTCTTTTTATGACAGATCACTCTCCAGTGGTCATGGTCCTTTTTATGATTATCTGTACATTACCTGATAGGAATGTAACTTCTATTTAAAAAAATCAAGTCATCTATTTCTGCTAATATTTTCAAGCCAATTTTGATTAATTTTAATTTTTAATAATTTTTTTAACTTATGTTCCCAATTGAGAACATTGGCCTGTAAAAGGGTTTATACATTATAACGAAAGCCAATAAAGTTAATTTGGGTTACTTTCACTAAAGTTATATGATTTATTATTAAATTTATTAAATATTAAATATATTCTTATTCTAAATCAAGTTTGTATTTGAAAAATCATTTCACAGTTAATCTTACCGGTTAGCTTTCTTTAACTGCTATATTAGAGTCATTGCAAAACGATTAAATCAATTTAATTAAAAGATTCATCAATTTATTTATCTCCATCAGTTTAATTTAAAGATTGTATTTAATTAAATTTAAAAATAATGGGTGCTCAATACACAGTATAATTTACGGAAAATGAAGTGCACATAGTGTGTTTTAATGTCAAGAAAATCATTAAAGTTTAACCTTTATTTCACATTTAATATTAAACTCAGTTTTAAAATTTGAAATACATTTTATTTTTATCCACCATAAAATACCAATATTAAAACACTATATAAACCTAAATATTTCCATCATGTTTAATATTTAGTTTAATATAATTGATTAAATCAAAGTAACCCTCACTTTACCAGCATTAAAATACTGAATAAAACTGAAGAATTTCTGTCGAATCCCGCGTTAAAAAAAAAAATTCTCTTTTGCTTGAACAGGTACTTTAATTTAATTCCGGATTTCGTTACAAACTTCTCGCTTCTTTCTTACTCGAATACAGCAGAGAATTTATATTCCTCTGACATTTTCCTTAAAATTACTGAGGCAAATTTCCTTATTTGATTTCTTAAAATTTGAACCAATATTTATGCAAATTGAGGCCTGTTTCTCACTCGGAAATTTCAACTCTATTCCTACAAGAGTGCAAAAATAAATGTGTAGTCTAACTTTGATTTACGTACTTTATTCAGTTCCGAAGAGAGACTTTTGTGAAACTGATATGTTAGTTCTTGCCTGTTATAAAAAACAGCGAGTGAAGTCAAAAGGTAAGAGTTTAATATTTTCCAAACTCGAGAATTTTAATATAAGATTAAATATTTGTAAAACAGAAATTTGTAGAACTGGGATAAATTAAGTGCAAGACGATGTTTACTGCTGCAAAGATGGAAAGTGCTTGTGATGTTCTAACATAATTTAAGGTATTAAAATCTCCTATTTTGAATTTATATTAATTTCGACAGGAAAATTTTCTTAATTACATAAGAGGTTATATAAGTTATTCTCGGCAAAACATTCATATACTTTGGTAGTTTTTCTGTTAATGTTTTTTTAACACTACTGTTATTGCGCATTTAATCTTACCAGCAATCTTTCTTTAATTTCGCAAGTCATTAAAATAAAAATGTTGGGTACTTACGTATTAACACCAACGCAGCAGACGTTTGCGTTAAGGCGCAATAAAAAATAATCTTGTTGTTCGTACACGCACGCAGTTATCTTTTGGATTAATTTTTTCCATGTTGTTTGCTGGTTTTTGACACAAAAACTCATTTTCATATACAACATACATTTCATACATTTTCATACTAATTTTTTTATACATAAGAAGTTGAGAGAATGTGACGTAGTGCTAAATGGAGGAACAAGATACACATGGGTGACAGTGAGACATCATTTGGAATCTTATTTATTAGAGTTCATATGGCGGCAACATCAGGTGAAAGAAAATAGACTGTTTTGAATCTATGTTAAACTTTATATCGGCCAATTTTTCAACGAAATCCGATTAACTACTTTGTTTTTAAATAAAGTGTAATGAATTTTGAAAATGTTTTGATTTTAAATAAACTATTTTATTTTATGATTTGCCGCAAAAATTTTAGGTGTAGATTGGTGGTACTAAAAAAAACGCCAAATCTGTAGCTGCGGTGGCGTTAATACGTAAGTGCCAAATGTTGTTTTCAATGCACAGAAAACTTTACATGTAATGATTTGTACATGTTTTTAATTCTAATTTCTTAGTTTAAAGAAAGTCAGCATTGTTAAATCTTTATTTCATATTTAGCATTAAACTCTATATTAAAATTTAATAAGTCTTCGATTCAATCTACCATAAACAGCTCATATCAAAACACAAAATAAGCATAAATATTTCCGTCATGTTTAACATGTCATTTAGTTATTTGATTAATAAAAGTTGTCCTTTTTTTACTAGTATTAAAAATCTGCATAACACTACCGAATTTATGTCAAATTTTGCGCTTTTATAAATTTCAAAGAAAGTTCAGTTTTGCTGGAACAGATATTTTCATTTATTTTCAGCTTTCTTCTAAACTCCCTGGATTTTTTCTACTCGAATGCATCAGAAAATTTATGTTCATGTGACATTTTCTTTAAAATTACCAAGGTAAACTTCAATATTTAATTTCTTAAATTTTGATCCAATATTTATGCAAATTTAGCCCTGTTTCTCACTTGGAAATTTCAACTTTATTCGTACAAGAGTGCAAAAATAGATGTGTGATGCAAGGTATTTTAATCAGTTCCGAAGAGAGAGTTCTGTGAAATTGATATGTAAGATCTTGCCCGTTATAAAATGCAGCGAGTGAAGTCAAAAGGTGAGAGTTTAATATTTTCTAAACTCGAGAATTTTAATATAAAATGAAACGTTTGTAAAATAGAAATTTATAGGATTGAGTTAAATTAAAAGTAAGCTTCTCTTTACTGCTATGAAGCTGGTAAGGAATATGATGTAAGTAAAATGTGTTGTTTAAAGATAATCTAAGGTATTAAAATTTCCAACTGGAATATATATATTAGTTTTGACTGGAAAATACTGTTAAGTACATAAACGTTTTGTCCATAGGATGTACGGGGGAAAAATTTTGATTCTTCCATTACTTAAGGCTTTTGGATATAAATAATTTTTAATTTTTAATGACTAAAATTTATAACGAATAGTTCAACTACTTAAAAAATGGTTTTGAGAATATTTCACTTGTAATAGTTTTATTCACTGGTCAAAGTGTACATAAATTATTGTTTTGTCAAAGGGATGCGACATATTAAAAAAATAATCGCCTTTTGCAGACATGTACACCATTCGGGGATAAAATTATTTCTCTATTTTTTTTAAGCTTTTGGATATCACAAAATTTTAATTATAATTTTTGGTCTATTTAGTGACAGAAATTTTTTGATTTAAAAGAAAGGGTTTACCTTAAGAGATTAAAATTTTTGTTTTAAAAAATGGTGTTCAGTCCATATTTTCAGTTTGTGTTAAGGAAAAAGAAATTGTTACTCCCACAGCTTAACACTTTCGCGACGAGAGCATTTCGCTAAATTTTTAATCCTTTACCATCGGTTTTTCAAAGCGGAAAATTTTCTCTATATGAATGGGAAAAATACTCCGATTACTTAATCGGAGTATTTTTCCCATTCATATAGAGAAAATTTTCCGGTAACCTTTACAATAAAATGTAATTGATTAGAATAACGAAGACTTCTGCGTACCTTAAGTGGCACGTATTCGGGTCGCTCGTCCCCAAGGGGTTAATTTTTAAAAGAAAATGTACCTGGACCCTAACATACTGCAATGCTAAAATCATAGCGTTCCAACCCCTTCGCCATTACTCCCATCGCATACTTATATTTCATACAATATTTGCAACATTAATGAAAGTATTTTAACCTTCTTTCTCTTCCCAAAATAAAAAATTTACAATGTCTACCTGCATTTAATTAACTGTAAAATGTTAACTTTTTTTTTTTTTTTTTTAGTTTGTCAGTCCTTTTGGATTTAAAACTTTGCCTGAATCTAGTAGTTATTTTCGCAGAATTTCTGCAGATAAATAATGTAAGGATTGCGTTACGGAAATGGTGTTAGCACACACACACACACACACAAAGAAAAAAGATTATTCGTTGTTATGTACGCACTCGCATTATATGTGTAATGAATGAATAATTCAGCCAAAACATTTATAAGAAGTTTTTTCAGAAAAACTTACGTGTCATTTTCATTTCCATCCCCTACGTGTGATATTCAATGTTACACAAGTTTTGATAGAAAAAAAAGCAAAAACTCAAAGGAAAGGGTAATTTAAGCTTCAGATTTTCGGAATCGCTGCTGCATTGGGCTTCAAAGCCCAGTTTTTACGGTGAATTCCGGCCAATATTTAAATATTTACTAAAAATAGGAAATTGCCGGAATTCTGCTCCAGCGAGATCCGGCACAAATTAATTCCTGGCCAATCGCAAGTGACTAAAATTTCCTCTTTATTTCTATGTAGTCATTTTCAAATTTTAATGAAAAAGTACCGCCATATTTAGACAATAAATGTTTATTCTTCAAACATGTTGTTTCTAATTATTATTTTTTACGCACCAGTTTCTGTTTTAAGTGCCTTCGTAATTATATAAATACAGAGCGCCTATAGTTGTCGTTCAGCCCGTCCATCTGTCCGCATCCCGTAAGACATGGTGACGTCACATTGTGACTTTGTGACCATCGATTGTCGATGTGACGTCACGTGACGTCGATATGAAGTCACAGTGACTAAAATGTCGTTATGGCCGTTTTAGAGCTTTTTTGTGACGTCACATTGTGACCACTTTGTGACGTCACAATGTGACCAATTTGTGAAAAGCGTGTCATTTGTGACTACTTTGACATTAACATTGTGACGAACTGTGAAAAATTTTTTAGAAAGTCGCATCTTAGTCACAAAGTGACGTCACTGAGTGGTGGCATTTTCGTCACAGATGTGATGTGACCAAAGTGACTCACAGTGACGTCATTGTGACCATGCATGCTATGAGGGATATAACAATGCAAAAAATGCCGCACCCAATCATTTGAAATTTAAAATTTATAATTATTACATAATTTTGTCAAGGCTTTTCAAATTTTATGAAAATTGGACGCATATAGTTCCATGACAGGGACAATCAAAAGTATGCGTTGCATTAGGGTCAGCGGAAAAAATAGTTTCAAGTGCATTTTAATGATGTTATACTCTTTCGAACATAATAATATTGATATGCATCTATGAAGTATATACTAAAAATACATTCTGTATAAATTATGATGCAAAGAATATTTGTTAATCATTTACAGGGCCACAAAAATGTATTCCACACAAAAATGTATTCCATTACATAGTGGCACAGGGGAATATTGCCTGGGGCGCGTTTTAACTCTATTAGACTATTTAACTATGAAATTGATATATGTTACTGAGGATTATTAAAAATTACTTCCTATATAATAGAAAGCAGATAGTATTTACAAAGACACTCAAAAGATTTCGGTTACTATACTGTATTCGAAATACTGTATACTATTACATCAAGATCTGAATATTTTATAACTTCGTTAAAATACTAATGCACCATATTTGCTACGTTTGACATACAATTTATTATATGTGTGAAATATAGATTTTTCATATTTACAAATAAATTTCTTTTCAATTCCGGTTTCATTCATTCATTTACACATTTTCGCAATGGAAATCGTTGTACTCCGCAAAAGGTTAAGTAAACTTTCTTACTTTTTCAGAGGCCAAAAGAATAAAAGAATACGTATTGTGATTTTACTTTAAACGCGCATTTTGAAAATAAGTACATATAAGATTTAGAAAAAAAAAATTATTTATACAATCTTAAGATAATTTTTTTTCATAATCAATATTATAAATAAAACATTAAAATAATTATTTTCCCACAAATATTTTTAAATTCCAAAACATATACAGTAAAAAGCTCTATAGAGACACTCCTATATAGCGAAAACTCTTATTTAACGAACAGCTTTTAAATACCTAACATCTATATATTTGTATGCATTTACCTCTAAATAGCGGAAAAATTATGAGGTCCCAAATTTTCCGCTATTTAGAAGTTTTACTCCTGAATAGCGGGTACTTCCAAATAGTAAACAAATAACAAGGTCCCAAAGTCTTTGTTATTTATATTGTGTTAATGTTTCGTTCTTTTGCTGTAACGTACAATAATATAGCTTATAATGCAATATAAAAATGTATCTTAAAAAAAAAAATCATTATTTTTCACACAAATGCTTACATTTCACCAACTTTTCCTCAATAATTTTCTTTCTGTGTTGCTGTGAGCATGATATTTTAGGTTACATTTAAGGCATCGTTACATTTTGTTTTTTACGACATTCTTAAATCAAGAGTATCAAAATAAGGATATACTGGTATACCTTTAATAGTTTACTCAATTAGAATGTTTTTAATTATCATAAAAATTATTAAACAAAAATTATACACAGGTGAGTAATTAAGAAAATATAAGAGCAAATAAGTACATTAACTTCCTGCAAGTAAATAATCTTAATAATATAGGTTTTCCTGAAAAACGTGTAAATGCAAATAATCTTAATAACATATAATTACATAATTTTTAATTTGCACTAACTGCATACAAATTTTTATTGTGCAAATTAATTAAGAAAATACAAGAGCAAATTTTTTAATTCGTATTCTAACAACAAATAAAACTCTAAATAACATTCCTAAATGGTTAACCCCTTTGCAAGTGGAGAACTTTTACGAAATTTTGTCACCAGTTTTTAAAATTAGAAATTTGCGTTGTAAATATAAAAAATGATCCAATTAAATAAATAAAATTTTGCAGTAAAATTTTATTAATGGGGATAAACAAGGATTTTGACTTCTTTTGGCGACACCTATAAGGGTCGCTGGTCTCCAAGGTACTAATATATGAGCAAATCTAACATATAGTTATCTGGAATCAATAATCTTTTTAGTTCAGTGATATTTCGTCAGCTAATTTAAAGTGAAATCAGCGAAAAAGCAATCTTGACTCACTCCTTTCCTCTATATTTCCGAATTGCCGTTTCATAAGCATTCGATTATTTGAGTTCTTATCGAGTATCCTTTGAAGTGCACATAGAGGAAATAAACTAAGAATATTTCCTTTACCTCTTTTAGTTTGTTTACATTTCTCTGAGATCAGAAATCTGAAGAAGCAGAGGGAAAAAGACTTGTGAAATTCGTATTCCTTCAGAGTTGTGGAAATATTGTCAAGAGAATATCGTTTAGAAGAAAATCATCTGCATCAAAAGTATTAAGTAAACTTTTAGAATCACTTGAAAACTGAAAATATAAGAATAAATCTTGCGGTTTTACTTGTAGTTTAAAAAGTATTGTTTTAAAATGATTTTTTTTTATTTCAGTTGAGAAAATATATTTATTAAAATTTTTGCTCTGTTTAGTTATTTATTTATTTTTAGAAAGTTTATTTTTATTAGCGTTTCAATAAGTATCAAAATTGATTGCTACTCGGTTGTGGATATCCCGAAATTTTCTTCTGTTTCATACATGTTAATATTTCAAAATGCGATATCACAATAAATTAAATGTCAATTATTAATTCGCATCATGAGGAAGCTAAAGAAATGAGATTCTGTGATTGGTTATTGAGCTATTGATAAAACCGTATTAAATCCAGTCGAACGCAGGCTAGCAGCACCACCAGTTGTGCGATTAACCCCTGAATGGTCGCATTAAATTACGGTAAAAAATTCAAATTCATAATTGCCACCACTTTTTTGGAAAAGAAATATTCATCGTATTTAATGGCAAGTAAAATGATTCCGGAATGAAACCAATTACACTATTTTATAAAACTGGTGGGAATCAAACAACTCTGCAGTCTTCCGTGAAGCTTGACGATTAAGTGATTAACACCAAAATTTATTGTTAGATAAAAAAGCTTGCATTAGTTCTTGAGATAGAGCTATTGCGATAATCATCCACAATGCATCTTAGCCGCACCACCTGTTGAGTGATTTGCATTAAAAGTAGTCTCTTGATATAGAAATATTGCGGAATTCATGAAAAAAGCAGCATGTAACGAGATTTATACTAAAAAATAATCAGAACCTATTTATGACAAAAGCTAACTGAATGTAAATTTTTATTAAATTCCGTGAATTAGTTCTTGAGATAGACCGTTCACAATATTTGTGTCACATACAGAGAGACAGACAAAATGGACATTTTGTAGAAATGTGTTTTGGGGGATCTCTGAACCCTAAAACATGTAAATCTGTCGAAAATCAGAAATCGAAAATGTTCACGAATCAGATCCTTAATATACATCAAATACTTTATCACATATTATGAAATACTTTAAGAATGGTAAGAGTAAATAAATTTAATTTATATGGCTCCAAACAAGTTTAAAAATAATTAAAAACCATATAATAGGGGAAGATATCCTTTTCAAACTTTATTAATCACTAGAATGTTTTGCCCGCACTGAATACGCGCAAGAATTCTTTGCTTATTACGTCAGTAAAATGTTTTTAATACCAATAATTTGTAACCAAAATGTACTCTTTATTAATAGTCAGACATTTTTCGATTATTTAAGGCAAATATTTCAGCACGAAAAAATGGTGTTCCGCCCATATTTTTAGCATATGATGTGAGGGAAAGAAAGGGGCGGGGAGAAACAGATAATGTGTTAAACTAACGACATTTTACTTTTCTGTCTTTAGGAATAGTATTCATGACGTTTTAAGAAAATTTTCTACTCATTTCGCAATTTTCAAGTGTAAACTGCTATGAAACCTTTTCTTTCGAGTACTTACATCGTCTAAGTAACCACATACCAAATTTGAAGCTTCTAGCTCCAACAAGATAACAAAAATTGTAATTTTAAAACGGTTTTTCTCCTGCACTCCCTTGGAAATTGTAGCGACATAAAATATAGTGAAATAAATTAGAACAGATATGACCATTTATTATTTTGCTTCCATTATTTTTGGAAACGTTTTGGTAGTTCAAGAGATCATCCCTTCAAACCAACAAACACACAAACATTACCTCTTTTAGCACAGATCTATATTCTCGTTAGGATTGTTCATCATACGTCAGTATAGATATAGCATAGCATCTCGTTACATGAATATACATTTTATAACCTTATTTCTACTTTAGCGTTTACAAAAAAAAAGCATTACATGCTTAGATTTTTTTAATTCATATAATTTTATGTTTTACAATATAAAATAAAACTCACAATTACTGCATCTATTTATAACAGTCCGAGAGACAGAAACTTCTTTGTAGAAACTATTTTTGCTTCTCTAAAAACTTATTTTTTAATGGGCAAAATACGCTCTTCGAGAAGCATTTAGAAGAAAAATAAATGTGAATATTTTCGGAAATTCTCTCCCTAAAAGACTTTGACCCTGTCGTGAGTAGCGCAATTTATCACACGAAAAATTCTATCATACATTAAGAGAAAAAAATATTCTAAAAATGATAGACAGTTTCTCAGTTATTTTCTTATGTAGGTTATAAAAATGCATCGGTGTTGATATTTTTTCTGTATTTTTTGTCTATTTTGCATAATTATATTAAACGACTATTTTTGAGAAATCAGCTTTTTGTTGCTAATTGTACTGTAGCGTCTGAAGCGACGAATTTGAAGTCGTTTTTTAATAGGGTTAGGAAGATATCCAGAAATAAAAATTCAAATCCAACAAGAGTAAAAACTCCCTTGTAGAAATTAAAATTTTTGTCGTTCACAATCGTCACTGGTCACGATAGTTTGTCTACAGGTCACAAATTAAACAAGACATAATCCTTGTGAATAGATCCTTGACCCTTTGAGTGGCAAGATATTTACATTCGTAAAAAAACCGAAAAGACTAAATGACACCGGCACTTTAAAATATATTTATTTCAAAATAACCAAAAGCTTTGATTCACATCCTCGTATATATGAAAAATTTTATTTTAATATTCTGATGTCAATGTCGCATTTAAGAATTTAAATTAGGTGGCCCAAAAATTAGCCAACTCCCTTGAAATGGGTTAACATTCGCGGATTTTACATTCACCAGTTTTGATTATTCGCGAAAAAAATATTGAAAACCATCTAAACATTTGAGAATATTTAGCTTGGTTATTCAAAAATTTTGTTTTATACAGAATACTTTTCCACAAAGTAAACTTGCTTTGTGTTACATGACACTCCAAAGATGTATTGTACTGTATACCCAAAGTTCCAAGAACTTCACCCGTTATATTTTGTCAACATAAAGAAACGAAAAACATAAATTGATGCTACAAAGTCTAAAAAAAAAAAAAAAAAATCCCAAATTTTGTAAAATTCAGAAAAAATTTCGCAACTGAAAAATTTTCTGAAAAAATTGTATGGTAAATTTTATACCTTCAACAACTTCTTTTAAAGAAGGCGATAGAATGCGATCCTTAACTGGTGAGGCGTCTTAAATTTAACTGCTTCTCCAATTTGTCCGTACATAATATGGACAACGTGTTTTTGCCAATTATGATTTGCCCGAATCACGTACGGGCATCCTTTTTTCATGATGATTTATTATTCTCATTAGTAAATTTTTAATGTAAATTTTGAAGTAGTTACTCCGATCATTTTTCTAATTTAATTAAAGGCAATTTTTTTAATAAAAAACCAGAGATGAAACATTAAAAAATCTGTAAAAGACATGAAGTAAATAGGCGTTATTTGAAAGTTTCTTTAAAAAAAAAAAATTAGTTAAATGGATCAAACAAAAATCGGGCAGTAACTTTTCCATACTTAAAAATTCACAAACAAAGATCTCTTCTTACTTGCAATCGTATATCATTATTTTTTTTCATCCATTAACTAGCAATTAAACTTTGTACAATATAGTTATAATTATTCAAATTTATTTACAGCATGCATTTTTTAATACTTAACAAATTCACATTTACGTTTCAATAACTTTTTTTTTCACTCAAACAAAATCTGAAAACCTTACCCCTCCCCACTTTTATACTTTTATATAAGATAGTCTTTAAATTTGCCATCTTGACATTCGCGACGAATTCCGCAAATTTCATCCTCGAGAATTTTATAGGATTACCTTGCTGTGATGTAAGTGATGAGCAAGACTTTTCAAAGCAGACTTTCTGGATTTAGGGGACACGTCCGGAACAGCGGTTTCATATTCTGCAATGTTTTTTATGTTGATTATACCATTTTATTTTCCTCTGAAACAAATGAACCCAGAACGTTCGGGCTGGTATCTTTGGTAGCAGCACCTTTGGTATCATGGAACTATTAATGAATAAGAAATGACATATGCTTAAAATACTAAAGCTTCAATCTGTAACCGCTATCGCAGGGATTGATCACCGTAGGGACAAACTGTCTCCAGTAAATTTAAATCGAATCTTTTTATTTAAACGCCTTATTAATGAAAAAAATTTAGTCGTAAATAATGGCATAAACATATATCTATTTTGATTGGTGAAAGTTTACTTCTTATATAGTAAGGCTCTTCTCTGTTAAGATAGACTCCTGCTATTATGAGTAAGAAATATTGTAGTACTTTGCCAAACTGTCACCAGTAAAAACAAACAGAAGTTTTTATCATATTTGTGAGAGATAATTTCCATGCATAAGACGCTTAAACAAGACAAAATTTTCTATTCATATTTGCTGATGGAAGTTTGCCCAATGGTAATCAAAAACTGTTAATTCAATTTTTAAAAGAGACAGCTGCCATCTTGTGGCAACCTGCTCAGTTACTTCACTGGCAACTGGAACACAATGCACTACATGTATTCTCCTCTTTATTCATAACTCCATTGTTACGCTTAATTCTTTGCAAGCAACAATACTGTTTTATTTTTCCTTGTCTGTGAATGTTACACATTGGGAAATTACTTAATATTAAGTTCTGTTAAAGCGCGAAGCATACGAAACTTGTTCAAACTGGCTCTAACTTGTTCAAACTGGCTCTAACTTGTTCAAAGACGCATCATCATGGCCAATGATGCCAAAGAGATCGATGATGCCAATGATCAAAGAGCATGAGTCTCGTTTATTAACCTCTTCAGGGGCGTTGGTTCATTTTTGGACCACCTAATTTTTATTACTAAATAACTCATTGGCACCGGAATATTGAAATGAAAAATATCCCTATTTTAAGAACGTGAAAGCTTTTGCTTATTATGAAATATATTTCTTATTAAATTCAGGTGTCGTTCACTCGTTTCTGCATTTTACGAATAAAAGTACCTTGCGCCTGAAACTAATAACTCTTTCCGGCGCTGTGTGTCCGGTCTGGGCACAACTGATTTTAATTCCAAACTTGCAATTGGCACCAATAATATTTTAATAAAATCTTGCTTTTACAATAAAAGCTTAAATTAAGGAGTTCTTGGCATCTTAAAAAGTCGTTTGTAAATTCCGGTGTCAGTCGTTAATTTCTCATTTTACTAACGGAATTTGTCCGCACCGGAAATGTCGTACCTTATATTTTGGCAAATTCTTGTATACGAACTGCGAAATCTTTCTTCTTTGTAGATTATTTCAGCTTATGAATATTTATTTAGATGTATTTAAGTGTAATTGTTTCTCGTTTGTTAACATGTGTTTGAGCTAAAAAACTTAATCATGAATGGCAAAAATAATGGCTCACACAAAGTTACATACAAAATGACTTCTTGGGACACCTTCTGTATCAATGTGGCGAGTAATCCAAGAAAAATACAGTAAAAAAAAAAGATATTAAACAGCAGTATTTTGTTAAAGAGAAGTTCGACTTAAAATTGACGTATTTTCTATCCGAAAATACTAGCAGTTCCTTGTTTTTTTTTCACTTTGTTTTTCTCTGGTCACTCACCACCCTGTATGTGTAATGAATTAACCCTAATTGAACGTATTAATCCCTTTAACAGACAAGGCATGTTCATCGCTAAAATGTTGAAATACAGTCGGCTCTCGTTAATTCGAACTCGTCGGGACTACAAGAAATGTTCGAATTAACCGAAGTTCGAATTATGGAAAATATGAAATGAAAACAGGCTCAATATGGTACTTTTACAAAGGAATTAATGTTATAGGGTTTTTTTAATTTATTTCGTCTGTTATCGTAAGAATACGACTTAATATTAAATTAGAATGTATAAATACATAAACTAATTGAAAGATTAGAAACAAGCACGATGGAAGAAAAATTTAAAACGTCATTGATGGACAGACGGGGCTCTAAGAAACTGGATATCATTTGCATTGTATTATATGTATACTATTTCGGAACAATTTTCACAAAAATCAAAGAAAGAAAGTTATTCAAATGATCTGAAATCCGTGAGAAAGAAACGAAAAATGAAAAATTGGAATTCTCGTTAGTTCGAATTAAACGAAGTCAAGAGAAAATAAGTTCGAATTAATGAAAAATTTTAACGTTATTCTGCCATTGAAAATTTCGGGACTTATTGTTTAGTTCGAATTAAGCGAAGATTCGAATTATCCGATTTCGAATTAACGAGAGTCGACTGTAAATGAATGATAGCGGTAATTACGAACAAATATATTTGTAAATAAGAAAAAAAATATTTTTGTAAATAAGAAAAAAAATATTTTTTTACATACAAAATAAAAAAGATTTTTTAAATTTAAAATTCCAGTGCCGTTGTTGCGTATCGGAATTAAAATTTAGTAGTTTCGTAGAGAAACCAATGATCGTTAAAGGGTTAAAAAATGTCGAAAATTGTACGTCAAACGTGGCAAGTGAGGTGCTTTCGTACTGTAATTAGTCTTATAAATGTACAAATCCCTTGTACAAATATGCATGAATAAAAAATTCATTACGATTATCTGTACAGTCATGCGGAATGAATAAAACTCCCTCTTAACCCATTAACGCCCAGCGTCCTCTTTTGAGGACGGTTACAAAAAAAGCAAGAAAGCGGTTTTCCCACCAGTAAAGAGGAAGATAAATATATACCTTCTTTTATGAGACAGAATTCTCGATAAATTTAGATAAAAGTGAATTTGATTTTAAAAGTGGTGGGAAATACAAAATTTAAATTTTAACGAAGAAAATAATTTGGGCGTTAATGGGTTAAATAGGATGTATTCACCATGCAATCTATCATAACTTACCATTGGTTGTCATTGAATTTTTTACGAATAATAGGGTTTAATTTCTATTAAACCCATTAATCGCCATAGCAACCTAAAATCATTATCTACCAAAACAATATTGAATAAATCACATACCATAGGTTTAATAGAATAAAGAAAAAGGTTATTACTATCTTTTAATTTTTGATTCGATTTTCATAAAATTTGCAATGGTTTGTCAACTGTGCAAAACTTTATTAAATTTCAAACGATTCGATTGAAAAATTGTTTCAAAATTATATGCTGACAGACGAACAGACAGCGACTATCAGTGTTATGTATTTATGTAATTACGAACGCACCTAAAAATAATAACATTTTCAAAAACAAAATTATTTTGCCTTCTGTAAAAATCACCCTTTGATATGTAAAATAATGTTGTTTCAGTAGCAATATAAGGGAAAAAACTATTCAGGATACTTTCGGAAGTTCGACAGAGCTCAATTAGATTGGAGTGAATTTTGAGATTGAAATAATTTTAATTAATTTAAATTTTGTTTTAATTCATAAAATTTTACAGGTAATTTCATGTACATTATGACAAATATGGCAAATATAGTTAAAACAAACTAAAGCTGACAAAACTATCGTATATAAATAAAATTTCTTTAAACAAGTTCAAGATGAAACATTTTTACCTTAAAAAGAATTTGACATAAAAAAAGTGTTTTTTGAAATTTTATTTTGTCGCCAACCGATGATAAATCGCCAAATAAAAGAAATGTTCATTATTTTTTTACGAACGTTCTAACGGGGTTCCGCCAAAATTTTTTTACAAACGTATATATCCAGATGAGAAGATCATTCTGTAATTTTTTCAGAATTTTCAGAGTATGCCCGTACGGAGACCTTCCTTGTCAGTTTTCCAGAAAACGCAAATTAAGATTTTTATAGAACACAAAATATTATAAAGTTTACAATTTTAAAATACACCCTATTTGTGGGTGTTTATATATTGGTGTATACGTTATGTGTTATATATTTGTGTATTAAAACGTATTGTTTATCTTTCTGTGGCTCTTTAAACGGTCACGTCTGGTTTCGGAATGTTCATTTCCAATTTATATTTTAGACTACAACTTTGCTTCTAATTATAGTCGAACCAAAAGTAAGGCCTTTTTGGAATACTAAATTTTTGAGTTATTATTAATTTTTGAGTTTTAATTTAAAATAATAAAATAAATATTGAAAACTTAAAAAAAAAAATCCAGCGATTTGAATTCAAGAACATATCTGAAAGCAATGAGATCATACGATTTTATCTTTATGCAATAAACAGTTCCGTTGATTCATGTATATATGCAACATTTTTTAAGTATTCCTGAGTCTGAATTAAGACAAGCAAGTTTAAACCCGTAAAGTATGTATGTGAAAATGCATTTTCTTCAATGAGGTACTTATTACATTTTCTTTAACATTGTTTTGTTCGGTTACATTGTTTAGTTTATTCAGAGATGCGATGTCCCATCTCACGAGCCCCGATTATAACCTCTCATAACCTCCCTCCTGTATGAAGTCTTCGCCTGAGACTTGTTGTCTTGTATCGGCGCTTCCAACCGCATCGCATTGCGCTGATTGGTTACAAACCTCTCGTTATTTGCATTCACACAACTGAACACGTTTTTATAATTCTTCAGTATATTGTGCATCATTTTATGTCAATATTTGAATGTTACAGACTTTAAGGAATTAATGAGAAATATTTATTTTCTATGTAAATTTCCAATACAATGTACAAATTATAACAAAAACTTTTTTAAACTAAAAACTAATAAAAAAAATAATTCATATACCTCAGATTAAGTTCATTCGAAATATTAGTCAGATCATAATGCACCTCCCCCTCCCCCTCTCCTACTCTTCACGCCAACAAAAGCAGGAGAATTTAAAAAATATACCTAAAAAACTAGATTTTCCTTTGCAAACATTTAAAAATGTATGCAAATGCCACATTTTAAGGGATCTCAGGAGTCTTAAAATTCACAAAAAATTAAAAACAAGTTGGAAATTGCGCGTAAAACATAGCAAATGAAATGCGTTTTAAAATGCACAGTACTTCGTATTCAGTAAAGTCTCCGAAATCTTTTGTGTGGCCCTTTAACTACTATATGCTTTGGGTTATACAGGAAGTAACCTGTTCTAAACCATTTCATAAAATGGGAAACAGCTTAATATTGTTAAAACGCATGCCAGGCAATGTTTCCCCTTAACACTATTATGTAATAGAATACATCTGTAAACTGAAATTAAAAATTCTTTGCACCACAGATTGTACAGAATGTTTATTTTAGTATACACTAGCAGA